>CAWUFW010003802.1:1602500-1715405 GCA_963921515.1 Calotriton arnoldi | reverse complement strand
CCGCGGAGACGCAGGTAGGCACACACACAACAAGTGCACGCAAACAGCGCACACAGTGCAAGGGCGGAAAAAGCGGACAACCCCCACCAGCGCGTGCACACTACACATCCACCATTGCATCCACATATGACACACAGGCCAAATCCTAACATCGCAGAACACATGTGTACACACCACCTGGGACTAGGAACCAACCACCCCGTCATGGCCCCAAAGCGCCGATGACGCCGCCACACATGCGCACAACGCAGAGGCCAACCGCAGCGCCATGCATGCGTCGCACACAGACACAGGGACACAACCAAGCAGCACACACATCAGCCCCACCCCGAACGCACATGACACGTGACAGGCCGGCCACAGACATGTCCCCAACGCCCAATTCACGGACAACACCCAACGCCACACAAACGACGCACACATGTCAGTGAAGACACGCAACTGCAGGACACACCCCAGTGTAACAAACATGGCGTAGCACACAGCGGCGGCAACACCAACTAGGAGAAGCAGGGCCCCTTCGGGAAGAGGAACGCCAGTACCACACTGAAAAACCCATACCACCCTGCACATATGAACAAGACACATGAAACGGAACACCAAAGAGCCCGGGGACCGACAACAGGTGGCCCAAGAATTACATCCACACACAAGGCCCAACGCAGAGCGGAAAGGCAGCCTGCCGCCCACACAAGGGAGAGCAGACAGCACTGAATGACCTTCCATTCCAACACCGAAACCACAGCCCTACGACAGAAGCCGGTGAATACAGCCATTGTCCAAGAATAGACCAACACAGGCATGCCGAGGAGACCGACCACAGGGCAGATAGCGCATATCACAGAAGCACACAACGGACGGGGAAGAAAGAAGAAAACACTCCCCATGTCGGCCACATGCAAGTTAATTGGAAGGAGTCACACAGCACCGACCTTGAACTGTCTGAGAAGCATGTGGGAAGAGGGCCCGTGTCCTCCAAACAAGCCAACAGAACACAAGTCCTGTCTCCCCACGACTACACAGAGCTCACAGCAACCCCGGAGCGTGCACATTGCAGACTGCACACACAGCCGGAGCACGCCACCTCTACGAACCGCTGCGAAATGGCAACCGCAACACACCTACCCAACTACGCCGAAGAGCTCAAGCTGTACCAAACCAACACGATACATACATTGGGATGCGATCTCCTGTCCCTGCTGAACGTAAGTTACCGACTGACTTACCGCATCACATTGTTCAGCTGCGTCATGCCCGTCTTCTACTGTCGGAGGTGTCCCTACCAGCATCCCGTCGAGATATGCCTCTCCAACCCGGCATGTCTGAAGGCGGACCTGCTACCACTACTCCTCCCTCTGGACGCACACGACAGGGCCTGCTCTGCCTATGGGGGCATGGCGTATGTGGCCAACATCGCACGCGCACTGAAATGGAACCACTGTGCCTCCACACGACGGATCATCGAGAACAGCTACATCGAATGTCACCCAGCATGCCCCATCATGGTCCTCCAAGGGACAACCTACGAACAACACCTTGACAGCCACCATCCGCTTCATTGGCTGGCAAACATGTACACCACCAATGACATGGAAGCCCTGCTAAACGGCATCGCATACCTGACAACCTGTAAATACGTCGGACCACAACACAGGTTCCCCGAGTGACCTATGAAGTCCAACCCCACACCCATGCTCAGCTTCCGCACGGACTGGCCAGTCACCACCACAACAGCCATACCAAACGACCGGCAACTGTAACCACACCATCAACGACATCGCCATGACATCGGATATGACCGGGACATGCACACTGTTCCCCATCACATCCAGGAACACCGCATGCATCGTGGGAGGCAGTGGCATGGGCTCTGTGCATCGCACCCACATGGACGGAACTGCACGAACAACCAGGACACGACATGGATCCAGCGCACATGGACACACACACCGCTCAGTGGACATGAATAGGTCGCCTGGAGTCTGTGGGTGCTGCACCCCTCCCACCCCCGCCCCGGGAATCCCATACCAGGACCTTTGCATGGACGACAAGTGCATACAACAACAACACGACCCCAGTGACTGTGACATGTCCAGTAACCACCACAGTGCAACAACAAGTGGCACGCCGCTGCATGCACGCAAGCACATGCCCTGATGTCATCTCACATGCACGCGTGCATGAGGAACAACCGCAGCAAACCTGTCACATGGAACTGAGATGGACTGTGCCCATGATGCCGAGCGGTCTGGTAGGCTACATGTATACCGTCTGTGTCAAAGTCCGCAGCTCCGCAGCTATACGTAAATGTACATTAGCACAGCCTTGGCCAAGCAGATGTAACCCCACACCCTATCCCATTTGTTATCATGCTCAGTATATCCTCAACATGTATTCCGCTGCCAGTAGTGTCCACTATACTGCATCACAGAGGACAGAAGACTCAATATAATGTTTGAAACCAAAACTGTCTCCGCTGACTCATTTCACAAGTACGAATGAGAGAGGATGAGAGTATGTGAAGTACACGGCAGTCGTGACATGACCATGTAGTCCACTGGTATTGGATGTCAACGCAAATGAGTAGCACTACTGTGGAAGACACACATGTGTCGTGTGAAGTCGTATGGACGCAGTGCTCAGGTGGGTGGGTGCGACGGGTAGATGCGCACATGCCAAGTTGGAGCACGCCGTGTTGGGAGGGGTCATGAACAGTACACCACCGCTTCCCTGGGCATTGTGAGAGGACACCTGTCGGGGGGAGTGAACACGTGTGTGCACAGCAGCCGGGCACACGTACAAAGCGGTACCAGGCGCACCTCAGCTCACCCTCTGTGGACAAGCTGGATCCTGTTGTGCGCCCGCCATGCCCCTTGACAAGGCACACACAGCCCCAGTCGACCAGGTGCAACCCCAACATAGTCAATCCGCACAGGCGATACAGGGCACGGGATGGCAGTGGAGCATGGTGTGTGAGGAGGTCTCCTCGCGCTCCTCCTGGTCATATCACGCAGGCAGTAGAACCTCAACATCTAGCATGGCACAAGTCAAATGGAAGTGTAGGGGGACGCACCACAGCACGAGCAGCACTGACGTCACGGGAGGTGGCTCGCACCATCCCATCCATTGCCCATCATACCAACCACGCCACATGCCATTGCGACTAAGTGCAAGCGCGTGCGCCACCACCCCCGAGCCCTCCCCAGAGAGGCCAAAGAGTGAATGTGTGGGCCATCAGCCACAGACGGACGCGGCCTGGCCGCAAGGGCAGCCACAGCCACTGGGTGTCGCAGGTGGCGGATCCGGAAGGCGAAGACTGTGATGCATAGTCCATGCAGGCCGGGTCTCCATTTGGGGCACCACGCAGGTGGACGGCGTCCCGCCACACATCATACCCTGGACCCACACATACACTCCTTGCCCTCTCTGGTGCGAGCTTGGGGCTGCCTGTGCAAGCGCTAGCCTCGCAGGTGAGCATGCATATTGGGGGCGAGGGGAGGACATGAGGGCTGGGGCGAAGATGACTGTATCACTGTCAGTTAGTACAAGGGATGACCCAGATGTGGAAAGGAAGAGACGTGTCCCGTGTGTACTGCAACTAGTCGCCAATCCAACTACCCCCCATGTCCGGAATGTAAGCCCGCACCTAGGCCCGCCCATCCGCCACATCGAACATACCACCAGCACGACAACCTTCCCATTCGAAACACTGACTGGGGGTGGCGACCAGTGAACAATCATGTGTAGCCTACCCACGCGTACATGTGGGCCCTCCATGATCCATGTCACCTGCGGCAAAGACATGACATGCGCAATGAGGGAAGTGAGGAGAGCTGTCCGCCCCACGCGCAGAAGGTGCATCAGCTCCACAGACCCAGCAGCGAGTCCAGCAGGGGTCACATGTGCAGGGGCAGCTGTGCCTGGTGTGAAGGCACATGCATATAGACAGCACATCGACCAATGTGTAGTCTGCCCACATCCACAGTCCATCATCATGCAGACATAGGAATCGAACACAGGGCAACACATCTTAGTTGGTGCACCCACCGTGACCAACAATGCGCAATCATCGACGTACCCGCCCTGTGCATGGCCCCCCACCCAACGGAGGCACATCCAGTGCCACCATCCCACACACACAAGCCTTCCACGGAACATGCTGTGTCCAATGGTCAGTACAGAGTCAGCGCCCATCTGGTGGATCCTGAACAGGAGACACATGCACACACATGCCAGCTCCCACTATGTACGTCTGCCACCTGGCACGTGCAATGTAACCTCTCACCTGTGACTGCAAGCACACAGCCGTCTTGGCATGGGGCTGTCAATGTGGACACCAGTCAATGTTTCGGGAGCTGTGATCCGTACAGTGCTGTACATAGGGTGCAGTGCTGACACCTACTACTGTCTCATATCCCCTCGTGCCACAGGTCCCACTTGTATTGGCCGCTCAGCCCGTGCCCACATCGTCGTCGTCGTGTGCCATACTCATCCAGCCTCGGAAGCAGTTCCATGCTCAGCAGACACTCATGTTGCCGTGGCGTTGCCGCTTGACGAATATGCAGTCAGTCCCCATCAGCACGCCCCGCAAGTCATTGGGGCCTAGATCACCATGTGCATGCACATGGCAGTGGTATGTCTCACTTGCCATTGCCATTGTTGGGAGACCTGTGTAAGTGTATTGTGGCCGTGCCGTCCCAGCTTGACAGCTGGGCTGTGGCTCATGTGCTTGCTCAGTCATGTCAGTGATGTGTATGCGAAATTGCTATGTGCCGTGTTGCTTTGACATGTGTCCTCTGCCATTTAACCCAGGCGGAGACCGAACATTGACCGCCCATACCAATTGCTGGCGGACATGGACGATACAGAGGTAATCAGGAAGTTTCGGCTGGACAGGCCAACTCTGCATCGACTGTGTGCCATGTTAGAGCCCCATCTCCGTCCCCGCAGGGTGTATCCGACTGCTGTCACCCCCACGGCTAAGGTGATGGCCGCCATGCATTTCTTCGCCACTGGGTCATTCCAGCACACAGTGGGCAGTGGAGGAGGGATGTCCCAGCCCATGTTCAGCAAGGTGCTGAGGGATGTACTGGCAGCCATGATGCTGTACCGGAACAGGTACATCCGCTTCCCCAGGGCTCGTGAATTGGCGGCAGTGAAGGGTGCATTCTATGCCCTTGGCAGAATCCCACACGTCGTGGGAGCCATTGACTGCACTCATGTTGGCCTTGTTCCACCACAGGCCACTGAGCACCTGTACCGCAACAGGAAGCACACGCACTCCCTGAATGTGCAAGTGGTGTGCCTTGCGGACATGGTGATCACCCACGTGTGTGCCAAGTTTCCAGGCTCGGCCCATGACGCACACATAATGCGCAACAGCATCTTGCCACGACTGATGGCCAATCTGCAACAGGATCGTGCCTGTATTGTCGGTGAGTATGTGGAGTGGTGTAGCGTGCTGGTTGTGCGATGCTGTCCCCTGTCCAGTTGGAATAGCTACGGTTCTCTGTGTCCCTCATACCCAGGTGACTCTGCGTACCCGAATGGGGCATGGCTGCTCAGTCCATTGAGGAATCCTCGCACCCCAGCAGACGATCGATACAATGAGGCACATGGGAGGACCAGACGTGTGGTCGAGCGTACCTTTGGCCTCCTCAAGTCCAGGTTCAGGTGCCTGGACCGCACCGAGGGTGCACTGGCGTACTCCCCACAGAAGGTGTGCCAGATAGTGGTGGCGTGCTGCATGCTGCACAATCTGGCCATTCGGAAGCAGATCCCCCTCATTGTGGATGACGGAGATCAACCAGGGCCCCAGCCCGCAGACCAGGACAGCTCGAGTGAGGTGGACAGCGGAGAGGAGGAAGCTGGGAATGTGCGCCAGCAGCTCATCGCCCGCTACTTCACTTGACGGTGAGTGTCCATGTACGACGGATGATGTGTCTGTATCTATGCAGGTGTGTGTGTGCTGTGTCAGGGTGGCCGTATGTTCACTGCGTGCAGTGTGTCAACGCTCCATGGCCAGGGTAGTATGCCACTGTTGGTGACTGTGGCATTGTGCCCTATTGCTCTGTGCGATGTGTGTACATTGCTTGTAGTTGTTGACATGTACTGTGTGATGGGTGTGTGACACACTCATTGAATGTGCTCCTGTTCTGTCTCCCACCCCTAGGTCCCTACAGGCCCTCCGGATTCCATTGCCATGCCACGCATCAGGTGCCCTTCCGCCCAAGGTGGCCGTTGTATTCCGTACAAATAAAACACAGGGCACAAACAGCAGTTAGTGAAAAAGGTGCATTTATTACAAACTGTGACATGTGATTGTGTGTAAGGTGATGACAAAAGTGGTGCGTGCAGTGACAATGAGCTGTCGGTCATGGCTGCGTGATGATCAGGGTGTACCCACTGGTTCTATGTCCATAGTCCAACACACACATGCCATCCAGATGGCTGTGTGGAGTGGGATCGTAGAGCAAGTCAATGCAGTGGCTGGTCAAGGAAGGCTGGCGGAAGGCTGGCTGGCTGCCTCACTTGCGACTGGAGCGTGCGAAGTCCTCCCGGGAGATCTGTTTCCTCTTCGGACGGCCCCTTCCACGTTTGGGAGGGGGTGTGTGGTGGCGACCTGCTGGTGGTGGGTGAGGTGTGCTCACTGGCTGTGGACGCAGGGAAGTGGACACTGCTGGCCGACCCTGCGCCCTAGCAGGTGGTGGCGGAGGTGGTGTTGCTGGCCTTGCCTGTGACCCCACCGCCACCACCAGCTGGCCCATGAGGTCCACGAGTTGGTCCATACGGGACACGAATTGGCCCATATGGGCGTCCATGGACCTCAGCACCCCCAGCACCTCCCGCGTGTCAGTAGCAGACCTGGCCCATTGTCCTTGGGCCTCTTCATAGGCCCCAAGGACTCTGGCCATTTGAGGCAGGGCATGGCTCCCAGGGGAGGCTGGCGTTTCCCTGACCCTGCTCCTCCTACCAGTCCTGCTGCCACCGGCCTGCCCACTAGCCACATTGCTCACCACGGTCCTCGCTGTGGCTCCCAGGGTGGATCCAGTCGGCCGGGCCACCACCTGCGCTGGGGCTGGTGCCAGCGAAGACGTGGTGGTGGTGGAGGCGGTGGTGGTCGGTGCGGCGATGGTGGCGGTTGCGGCAGTGGTAGTGGCCGCAATGACCGTGGGTGTGGCCGCAACGACAGTGGCAGCAGGGGACTGGGACTGTTCAGCATCCCTGGATGATGGGTTGGTGGGTAGGAGGGGTCCTGGGGAGCGGCTGGGCCCTGCCACGCCAGATGGGCCAGCTTGGTGGTCCGTGTCCGAAGAGGTGGACAGATCCTCCAGATCCGTGTGTCCTCGTTGGGGGCTTGTAGGCTGGCTGTGCTGGCTGCTGTCTCCATCCCCAGCGTCCAGCAGTTCGTCACCTGTGGAGAGAATGAGATTTGTTATTGTGTTGCACCTGGCGAAGTATGTATTAGTCGTCTGACATTGGCAGTTCGTGCAATCTCGTACATGGGTTTCCCGGAGGCGAGTGTGTGGCTGTGGCATCTGTAGTTGTGTGTGCTAGGCAATGGGACTGTGTGCTGTGCACATGTGGCATGGGACGGATTGGCCATGCCGATGGGTGTGTTGCTTTGCCCCTACTCATTGTGACTCTGGTGTATGCGGGCTCCTGGCCCATCCTGGGTCTGGTTTGTACTTTGCTTTTGGAGTTCAAATGGAACGCTTAGGAACGCATATGGCAACATGGGGGCCATGCCCCAGATTCGCATTTGGGAGGGGATATGCTTTTGGGGTTCAAATGGAACGCTTAGGAACGCATATGGCAACATGGGGGCCATGCCCCAGATTCGCATTTGGGATGGAATATGCTTTTGGGGTTCAAATGGAACGCTTAGGAACGCATATGGCTACATGGGGGCCATGCCCCAGATTCGCATTTGGGAGGGGATATGCTTTTGGGGTTCAAATGGAACGCTTAGGAACGCATATGGCAACATGGGGGCCATGCCCCAGATTCGCATTTGGGATGGAATATGCTTTTGGGGTTCAAATGGAACGCTTAGGAAGGCATATGGCAACATGGGGGCCATGCCCCAGATTCGCATTTGGGATGGAATATGCTTTTGGGGTTCAAATGGAACGCTTAGGAACGCATATGGCAACATGGGGGCCATGCCCCAGATTCGCATTTGGGAGGGGATATGCTTTTGGGGTACATGCTGTGAGCCATGGGTGCCGAACGTGACATGTGTTGTGGCAGCATGACAGTGCATGGTCTGAGGTGTGTGCATGCCTGACATGCCCTGCATATTTGCTGTCTGTTGTGGTTACTGGACATGGCATTGGACGCATCGTTATGAGTGAGTGATAGTTGTGTGCCAGCCAACGTATTGCAGTTGTCCCATCTCCTTGGTGTGCGTGCTGCCCTGTGCCATGTGCATCACTGCAGTGCTCGGGGGGTGTGGCCCATGTTGTGTGTTGTTGCTCACAGTGTGTCGTGCGCTTAATTGACTTCTGGCACATGGTTGGTCATGGGCATGTGTCTTAGCGTGACTGCTGTATGTGTGGCAGCTGTGCGGATGACATGCCTTTCATGTGACTGGGGCTGACGGATGGGATGGATGGTATGTTGTATGTGCATGGTGTGTCTGTGAGTTTGATGGGTTCAGTGGTGTTCGTGTGCATTTCTGTTGTTCCGCTCTGTTGCGTCTAGTGTTGTTTGTCTTACATAGGCGTAGTTGTGGGGTGTGGGGTTGACAGGCAGTGGGGGCTACATGGACAGGACTTCAATGGTGTTTCGGTTGTGTGTGATGAGTTGCACAGTGGCTGCCGTGTGGGACTATATTCAGTGTGGCTTGTGCATGCAGACGTGGCTCCTTGGGTGTTGCTATGTCTGTGATGGGTCATGTGGGGTGTGAGTCTGCTGTTCATGTCCGTGTGCACATTGTTCACTTGTTCGTGACGGTGGGCGGTGCTGCGTGTCCGTGTGCTACGTGACATGTCCCATGTGTTGGTGGTGTTATGGTCCTCATGCCTCCAGTAATCCAGCCCTGTCCAGTTTCCCACCTGCAAGTTGTTCGTGCGTGCACTGTACTGGATGCCACATGGCTCTAAGCGGGGTGCTCCATGTTGCAGGTCTGTGGGGGTGGGGGGTGTAGTGGGTCGTGGGGGTGGCTGTACACCCACTGACACCGATTGCTGTGGACCGTGATGTCTGCCTTTCGGCTGTCGTTGTGCACTGCGGTGGCTGACACGTGGCTGTGGGGTGTGGGGGATGCTCCTCCTTGCTGTGCTGTGGGACTGGGGCCTGGTGTGTGTTGTACTTGGGCTGTCCACCGTCCCACCCACTGCACTTTGTGTTCCTGCCACTTACCTGTTACTTGTCGGTTAGTGCAGCTGTGGCGGACACATGGGTGTGGTGGGTGCTCGTTGTGGCGCTTCTGGCATATTTGGGGACCTGTTGGTGGTTACGTGGCTGGCTTAGTGTACACATGTCCCCACGCATCTTACAGTTGTTCGGTTTGAGCTGTGTGTGGTAGTGTCTGTTGCATGTGTGTGTGATGTGTTGTGTATTGTGTGCTGGACATGGGGGTGTTTGTCCCTGGGAGCTGTGGCATGGTAGTTGCGCATGTGAGTACATAGCGGTGTGCTGGTATACGTTAGTTTGTACTTACCAGCCTCCACTCCCCCTGCTAATCCGGCGAGGATCTCCGGATGGATTACGACTCGCACCTTCTCCTCCCACGCTTTGAAGGTCTTAAAGAGCGCGGGATTCCCTCCGCCAGTGACGGCAGCCAGCTCTCTGTTTTTGCCCTCCTTCTTCTTGACCAGGCTCTTGACGTCATTCCAACGTTTGTTTATCTCGACTCTGTTCCTGGGCAGGGTCCCGACTGCATTGACCTGGTCTACGATCCGGTTCCACATTCTGTTTCTGGTGGCTAGTGGTGTGTGCTGGACCATGTTCCCATAGATTTGTGGGTGCACCTTGATGATCTCGTCGACCATGACCGTCAGCTCCATGGGCGTGAACTTGGGCATTCTTTGTGGTGCCATGGTGTTTGTGGTGCTGGTGCGGTGTGTGTTGTGTAATGTGCAGGGGGTTTGTGGTGCAGGTGTTTGGTGGTGGTGGTGGTGGTGGTTGTGATGTGTGCGTTTCTGTGGTGTGCTGCTGTCCTTGCTGTGTCACTGTGTCCTCTCCTCTCCTCTCTGGTTTGCAATGTAGCAAGGGGTTGTGGTCTGTGGGAGTGCTGCTTTTGTACTCACCTATGTGGGTGTGTCCTCATGGTCTGTTGTTTTCAGGTGTGTTGTGTCTGGGGTTCTGGCCTTTGTATTTTTTGTTTGTCCGGGGGGTGTTTTCGGGATGTGTACTGTGCTTGTGTATTTGTGTGTGCCTTGCTGTGTGGACTTGTTGGCCATGTTGTGTGCTATTGGTTTTGTGTGCGGATGGTTTCTGTGCAGGTACGTGGGCGCCATGGCTTCTGCCGTGTCGATTCTCATCGGCGTTGTTTGCGCTGGCGGGCGGTATATTTGTTGTTTTTCCGCGCTCATGGCGGTGCGATCGTAATTTCACGTGCGGTGTGTCGGCCGTGTGGGCGGGCGGTTTTGTGTTGTCGTGCGTGTTTCCGTCCGTGGCGGGCGGTTTGACTCCGACTCGGACGATGGCGGGCGGTATTTTGTGTGATTTTTCCGCCGATGGCGGTTTTCGGTTTGTGTACTCATAATGGCGTGGTCGGTGTTCAGGCGGTGTGTGCGGGCGGATTTTTGCCGCTTCCATGCCTGGCGGATTTTTTTACGCCGGGTATCGTAATGAGCCCCTTTACCTCTAAAAACCCCACAACCCGCACCTAAAATTATTTACACGATTTCCGCATTAATTTTCAATTAATTAATATTAACAACAAATTAATAATTAATTAAAAATAAATTACTTCCCACAATTAACACTATAAAATATCAGTTAAATAAATATTAATAAATAGAAAATTATAATTAATTTGTTATAATTAAATTACTTCCCACCCTATTCCCCTATAAACCCACAACCTGCTACGGAACTAAAAAATGCAAAATGTAATTAAAATAAAATCGATAACTACTAAAAACGTAACACATTTATTAAAAAACATAAACAATACTTATACAAAAGAAATACATCACATACATTTAAAATATATATTAAAATACGTAACACCAATTAAACAAAATCAATATTTTAAACAAATATATTTTTGCAAACAATATTATTGACTTCTATATTATTAAAAACGATATTGCTTACCTTAAATTCGATATTCTTGACCACGATATTCTTGCTGTCGATATTTCTCACTGACTATATTTAGGACTTGATATTCCTGTAGTTCCACATTTCCAACTCAATATTTTGTCTGCACACCGGTTAAATGTATAGTGCATCTCCTACACTAGTACTGCGTAAAGGATGCATAGAAAAAGTTTCCAGATACCTTGTGTGTTTGTAACTTTGCCAATGCCATTGTTCCTCAAGCGCCTTCTCCACATAACTCTACAAAGAGGAACTGCAGAGAAAACACAGTTGGATGATTTTTTCTTTGCAAAAGTAAGTGGTTCTTTGTTTGGTGGAGATGCGATCGTATTCCTAGGCATGAGAAATGCAATTCTAAAATCAGCAGGAAACGTGCTGGGGGGGCCTTTTAGTAAGCTGTCCATCATCCTGGGAAAAGTGTGGGAAGACCTTGCATACCGCTAATGTATATGGGGCCGGCCAAACAGGTGTAACTTCCAGGCAAGTGAACGTACTTTCAGTATGTGAAACTTTAGAATATGATCTCCGGTCTCAGCAGCAGATGACAAGAAAAAACCCCCTCAACACACACACTATATGAGATTTTGCGCTCGAGAAAAGCAAGGATGCAAACTCCTCCATCAAGCATTACAGGTAACTTTTTACAGCGGAATGCAGAGAAAACACACTTGCTTTATCTCTGTAAGTGCTTCCCATTGAGGTTTTTTTTCTATGAAGTGATCATCGTACCAGAGTGAATCCTGTCATAAGTATTTATCCAAGAATAAGGTACCATTTTCAACAACAGCTGTACCCAATAAGAGTATTTTCTACTGCCTAATTACTAAGTGCCACCTCGTTGGGTCAATGTATAGTGCATCTCCTACACTACAGCATCCATCAATAATCAGGCTTTTTCCAGTTTTGTTTTTTTATTGGCGCGAAGTCGCCGTGACATCACCTTGAATGCACTGGCATCATTACAAATTATGGCGATACATATTTTCCGTTTCTGTGGAAAAGCTGTGGAGACTTCCTGTTTTTCAAAAAGAGTGAAACACATATAAAACATATTTTAAATATAGTTTGCAATAGCTCTTTGCTATAGGATAATTTAAAGTTTAGTGTTTGTACTCATTGTCAATAAAAACCACTTTCAAGTTATATTTCCTGTTTGCACATCGATGTCATCGCGAATATCGTGGGTTCGGAAAAGAAAGAGATACGATTGGATAAGATAGTTTTCAACTATCTATATATGATGTGCCCACCCATTTACCCTTCTTGAATCTTCCATTCACTCCACCACAATTCTCAACAGGTGCCTGTTACTTCTCTGCAGCTCTTTGTTTAGATTTTGAAATTTTCTATTTTTAAAGAGCAAAATGGCAACAGGAGGTACCCAGGAAGATGGTCTAGCACAGCTGCCAGAGCAGGAGGAGGAATAGTTAGAAGAGGATGACTCTAATAATACAGAGCCTCCATCAAAAAAGGCCAGTATTGTATGGGACTTCTTCTCCATACCATCAGGAGAGTCCAAGTGTGAGAAGCTGGCCTGGTATATGATATCCACTAATGTGAGTGGGCACCTTGCACCAGTCCAGACAACCCTTATGGTGATTTAAGAGGTCTTAGACAACCTTAGAAGCTCTCTAAGTGGTAGCTGTGGAGAGCAGCCTTCAGGCTTAAGGCCCGATTCTGATGCGGGTTGGAAAAGCTTCCCGACCGAGGGCCTGATTCTGATGCGGTTAGGAAGGCCTCCTAATGGCATTTGCTCCTTCCAAATCGGATCGGGAACGTGTCTTCCCGACCGAGGGCCCAATTCTGATGCGGTTAGGAACAAATGTTCCCATTGAAGTCAATGGGAGTTCAACCAAATCGTATCTGGAAGCATCCAGATGCATCCTACTCCGCGGGTCGGACTTTCCCGATCAGAGTGGGTCGGACACCATTTCCCAACCGATTCGGTCGGGAAGCTTTTCCAACCCGCATCAGAATAGGCCCCTTAGTCTTGAAGGAGTGTAAAGCAGCTTGTTTAACCAGAATGCAATCTTATAGTATAGATTAAATGAAAAAGAACCACACTTAGGGCCCGATTCTGATGCGGGTTGGAAAAGCTTCCCGACCGAATCGGTTGGGAAATGGTTTCCGACCCACTCGGATCGGGAAAGTCCAACCGGCAGAGTAGGATGCATCCGGATGTTTCCAGATACGATTTGGTTGAACTCCCATTGACTTCAATGGGAACATTTGTTCCTAACCGCATCAGAATTGGGAACTCGGTCGGGAAGACACGTTCCCGATCCGATTTGGAAGGAGCAAATGCCGTTAGGAGGCCTTCCTAACCGCATCAGAATCAGGCCATCGGTCGGGAAGCTTTTCCAACCCGCATCAGAATCAGGCCCAAAGTATTTATAAAAATATGTATTTATTATATAACACTATCTAGTACGTTACAGTATCTCCTACATGGAGATAAACACAAAGCACACAATACCTTAGCAAAGAAATCACAGTAAATACCACTAATATACAGTGGGCCCCAGGGGGGGACCAAACCATATACTAAGAAAATGGTATAAGAACCACGACTCGAGTCAGGACGATGTCCAGAGGATGTAGAATTGCTGGGGACTCACAGAACCACCCAAGGAAAGTAGTTTGGGACCCGACGGAGAGCATCTGCAGTGCATGCGCCGTACAAGTCTATGTGCAATTCGCAGTTGGATTTTTAAAGATTAGGGACCCTTCCCTTTGGACCCTGAAGAAACCCTGTGGAAGACAGAAGGTTGAAGAGCCACCCCACCCGTGGATACTAGGGTACCCAAGCTACATATCCCATGGAAGCCGGGTGCATACGTATGACGTGGCGTCGGAAACAGCTGTCGAACCCAATGGAGAACTTCAGGAAAGTGCTGCTGGGGGAAGAGGGGAAAGTGTCGGGAGGAATCCAAATGTGGATTATTGGAGAGGAGTACCTGAAAGCAGAGGGGACAGAGTCTATGTCACTCAGGAGTGACCAGGAGCCCTGGAAGACGAATGCCCTCCGATGTCGGGTGCTTCAGGAAAGATGACGATGACCTTGACTCTGCAACTGCGGGGACCAGGCAATGCTGAGGAAGACCAGGACCTGGATATGAGCTGTCCCATGAAGGATGTCGAGTGCAGAGGGGTCGGTGTGCGGTGGGAGTGCCAACAAGCCTTGGCAAATGCAACCCACGCAGGAAATCGGTTGGGACGAGCAAGGTCCAGGAGACTCACCACAAGCAGGGGGGTCAGGGCAGGCCCCGAGCAATCAGGGGAGCCCAAAAGAAACAAGTTTGACCATCAAGTGGACCCACAGGCTGGAGGCACTGGAGTCGCTAGAGGACCTCAAGCGGATCACTGACAGAATATCGAGGAGCAAAATATCGACCTGCCAAAATATCGAGGAAAAAATATAGAATGCCAGAATATCGAATTCCTATCTACAAACAGGTAAGTACAAAAATATCGAATCCAAAATATCGTTGTAAAAAATATAGTTAGTCAAAATATCGAATTTTTTAAATGTCTTAAAAGTAATGTAAAATTTATAAAATAATAAATATAATTAACTAAAACATACTTAAAAATACTTAAATAACCTTAATATTAATAAATAATTAATGTAAGTAAAAAAAAAAATAAACATGCATTTTTATTTTTTAATACATATATATATTAACGTAATATTAATAACAAATATTCAATATTTTTAGCGTAGGATAGCGGGAGGGTAAAATTTAGTATTCCCACTCCAGTGAGTGCAACAGTAGGGAAAGCGTTGGATAGCGGGAGGGTAAAAATTACTATTCCCACTCCAGTGAGTGCAACAGTAGGGAAAGCGTTGGATAGCGGGAGGGTAAAAATTACTATTCCCACTACAGTGAGTGCAACAGTAAGGAAAGCGTTGGATAGCGGGAGGGTAAAAATTACTATTCCCACTCCAGTGAGTGCAACAGTAGGGAAAGCGTTGGATAGAGGGTAGGTAAAAATTACTATTCCCACTCCAGTGAGTGCAACAGTAGGGAAAGCGTTGGATAGCGGGAGGGTAAAAATTACTATTCCCACTCCAGTGAGTGTAACAGTAGGAAAGCGTTGGATAGCGGGTAGGTAAAAATTACTATTCCCACTCCAGTGAGTGCAACAGTAGGGAAAGCGTTGGATAGTGTAGGGGTAAAAATTACTATTCCCACTCCAGTGAGTGCAACAGTAGGGAAAGCGTTGGATAGCGTAGGGGTAAAAATGACTATTCCCACTCCAGAGAGTGCAACAGTAGGGAAAGTGTTGGATAGCGTAGGGGTAAAAATTACTATTTCCACTCCAGAGAGTGCAACAGTAGGGAAAGTGTTGGATAGCGGGAGGATAAAAATTACTATCCCCCTCCAGTGAGTGCAACAGTAGGGAAAGTAATGATTTAATCATTAAATATATATAAATTAATTATCAATACCAATAAAAATGTATTAAAAATTAATTCCCAATGACAAATTATTTAATATTTAATTAATTATAAATACCAATAAGTATTAGTTATTAAAAATTAATTACCTATTAATAATTAATTAACCACAAATTATTTTTCAATACCAAAAATTAATAAGTAATACAAAATGTTTACCAATTAATAATTAACAGTAAATTAATTATCAATACACAAAAATATTTTCAATAATTATTTACTTACAATTAAATTACTTCCCACCCTATTCCCCTATAAACCCACAACCCGCTCCGAATAATACATTAATACAATTAATATAATTATCAATTAATCAATTAATAAAAATTAATTAGCAATTAATACAAATTAATTACCAATTAATAAAAATTAATTACCAAATAAGAATTAATTAACAATAAATTAATCAATACCAATAAATAAAAATAAATAATTACTGAATTACAATTAAATTACTTCCCATCCTATTCCCCTATAAACCCACAACCCGCTCTGAATAATAAATTAATACAATTAATATAATTATCAATTAAAAAATTAATACAAATTAATTACCAATTAATAAAAATTAATTACCAATTAATAAAAATTTATTACCAATTAATAATTCATTAACAATGAATTATTTATCAATACCAATAGATAAAATTAAATAATTAATTACAATTAAATTACTTCCCACCCTATTCCCCTATAAACCCACAACCCGCTACAGAACTAAAACGCAAAATTAAATTAAAAATAATTAATAATTCCTAAAAATTAATATTTAATTTACTATAATTAAATTGCTTTCCACCCTATTCCCCTATAAACCCACAACCCGCTACGGAATTAAATTACGCAAAAATTAAATAACATAAAATTCATTACTTTAAAAAAATTAAAACATACATTACAAAAATAATACATACTTTTAACACATATACTAACACTTAAAACACTATAAAAAATTCGATATTTTTAACAACTATATTATGACTGTCAATATTATGACAATCGATATTTCTTACCTGAATTTCGATATTCTGCACCACTATATTTTGGCAATTCGATATTCTGTCCATTCGATATAAAAAACTAGATATTTTGGCAATTCGATATTAAAAATTCGATATTATGTCTGTTCACCCCTCAAGCAGCTCACCAAACGATGCAGGCCACGATGCACACGTTGTGGTGTGGCCAAAGATTCTGGTCACTGGAGGTGTTCGAGGTTAGGGCTACTTGGAGCCCGAAGATCTTCTTGCAAAGACGACTACAAGCCTTTGCAACTGCAAAGTGGACCCGGTATTCAGGGGTTCAGTTACTGCAACCCCCACAAGGACTTCTGGCCTCAAACTTGGTGAGAGGGTAGAGCAGGCCTCGGGAGCTGGCAAAAACCACCACCTGTGATGCAGAGCCCACGGAGTCCGGAGGAGCTCAGGATCTGCAGTCCGGTCGACTTAGTTGCAGTGCCTGCAAATGCAGGGGAGTGACTCCTTCACTCCAAGGGAGATTACTTTGGTTGAACTCGATGCTTTACAGGCCCTGGAGGGTTCCTGTATGATGCACAGGCACAGACAATGCAGCAGACTGGAAGGGAGATAAAGTCAGGCCCAAACGAAGTCCAGCGACGTCCAGAGTGCCCAGACGGTAGAAGTGCAATGGTGTCTGATCTGAATCTTATCCCACGACGAATCTAAAGACCTACACCCAGGTAAGCCCTTGAGTACCCTAGGGTAGGGTTGGGGAGATTCAGGGGACCCTCCCAGGGGAGGATCTGGGTGGGGGGAGTTTACTCCCATGTCCTTTGTCCAGTTTCGCACCAGGGCGGGAGCCAACAGCTCCCAGGACTGGTTTGAACTGGACTATGCACAGGGACACCAAATGTGCCCCTCATGAAGACTTTCTGGCACTGGCAAGTGCACCCACCCAGCCCTAATACACGAAATCCTGTCTGGGAGGTGGTCACACCTCGCTGTGACAGGATGCCTATTGTTCTACCGTCCCCTGCTCGAGCTTGCCTCAGCAGCAGGAGGGCAGAAATGTGTCTCTGGTTGGCAGCAACCATTTTGTGCTGTCCGGGACTAGAAGGCTGGTACCGGGAACACTGAGAGCCTAACAGAGGGCCATTCCAGTGCTTGGAATCATACCTCCCACACCGTAAACGGTGTGGGGGTATGATTCCAACATGTTTGATACCAAACATGATAGGATTCATTGCAGCCATTTTCGAGATGGTCATCGCGCGATTACGAGGTGCCCCTCTATATAGTATATGGCTGCTTCATTGACAACCCGGGAGAATGGACTCTGTAGGCTGCAGGGGTGTCCTGCTCATGCAGGGGCACCCTCTCACTTAGAACGAAGCCCTCTGTCTTCAAGATTATAAAACCCTGCTATAGGGGTGACTTATAGGTTTTAAGTGCAGTGACCCTTAGATATAGAAAGCCTATATCTTTAGTATGTGGTGCATGCACCAACTTACACAGGCTGCAATGGCAGGCCTGTAGTTCCATTTTGACTGGTCTCTCATGGGTGGCATAATACATGCTTCAGCCCATGGGAGGCCTCTGGGGTACCTTTGCCCTGGGTACATGGGCACCATATACTAGGGACTTATAAGGGTACCCCAATATCCAATCTGGAATGTACCTAAGTACTGAACACAACAATTTAGGGAGAAAGCAGATAGACTGGGGTCCTGATTAGGAGCATCCCAGTCAGACTAGTCAAAACAGCATCACATCAAGCAAAAAGTGTGGGTAACCATAAGAAGCAGATCCTACTTTCCTACACAACCGCCCCCCCAAACATAAGGAGATGAGACTAACCTTGTTCACTTGAGTCTTCATTTTCTAAGTGGAAATATCTGGAGAGTCCATCTGCATTGGCGTGGTTACTCCCAGGTCTATGCTCCACTGTATAGTCCATCCCCTGTAGGGAAATGGACCACCTCAAAAGTTTGGGGTTTTCACCCTTCATCTGTTTTAGCCATAAAAGGGGCTTATGATCTTTCTGAACAACGAAGTGAGTGCCAAACAAGTATGGCCTCGGCTTCTTCAGGGCCCAGACCACAGCAAAGGCTTCCCTCTCTATAGCTGACCAACATTTCTCTCTGGGGGTCAACCTTCTGCTGATAAAAGCTACTGGTTGATCCTGGCCCTCTGCATTAAGTTATGACAACACAGACCCTACCCCCAACTCAGATGCATCTGTTTGGGCAATGAATTGTCAGGACTCTACAGAATGGGAGCAGTGCACATGGCCTGCTTAAGATCATCAAATGCCTTCTGACACCTAACTGTCCACTGAATTTTCTTGGGCATTTTCTTGGATGTCAGATCATTCAAAGGAGTCACTATGGATCCATAGCCTTTAACAAATCTTCTGTAGTACCCAGTCAGGCCCAAGAAAGCTTTGCCCTGAGTCTGGGTAGTTGGAGCAACCCAGTCCATTATGGTCTAGATTTTGCTCTGAAGTGGTTGAACCTGGGCTCCACCCACAAGGTGGCCCAGGTACACAACCTTGCTCTGCCCAAACTGGTACTTAGTAGCCTTGATAGTGAGGCCTGCTTTCTGCAGAGCCTCCAAAATATTCTTCAGGTGGACCAGGTGATCCTCCCAGGTGGAGCTAAAGACAGCTAAATCATCAAAATATGCTGCACTATATGCTTCTAGACCTGTGAGAACTTTATTCACCAGCCTTTGGAATGTGGCAGGTGCATTCTTCAAACCAAAGGGCATCACAATAAACTGGTAATGCCCACTAGGGGTTAAGAATGCTGTTTTATTGTTTGGCATCCTCAGCTAGTCTGATTTGCCAATAGCCAGCAGTGAGGTCAAATGTGCTCAAGAACGTGGCTGAGGCCAAAGTATCAATGAGCTCATCTGCCCTAGGAATTGGATGAGCATCAGTCCTAGTGACTGCATTGAGTCCCCTGTAGTCAACACAAAACCACATCTCTATCTTACCACCCTGGGTGTGAGATTTTGGTACCAAGACCACTGGACTAGCCCAAAGGCTATCTGAGGGCTCAATCACTCCCAACTCCAGCATCTTTTGGACCTCTGTCCTGATGCAATCTCTGACATGGTCAGGGTGCCTGTAGATGTTATTCTTGACAGGTAGACTCTCCCCTGTGTCCACTTCATGGGTACACCAGGTGGTTTGACTGGGTGTCAGGGAGAACACATGTCTGTATTGATGGAGGACCTTCCTGCAATCAATCTGCAGTTGGTCAGTGAGGCTGCCTGCCAAGGCTACACCATCAACTGACCCATCATCAGGGTTCTGTGAGAGGAGATCAGGGAGAGGGTCACCCTCTTCCTCCTGTCCCTCATCAGTTGCCATGAGCAAGCCCATGTCAGCCCTGTCCACAAACGGTTTCAGCCTGTTTACATGGAGCACCCTATGGAGGCTCCTGGGAGTGTCAAGGTCCACCAGGTAGGTGGCCTCACCCTTTTGTTCAATGATAGTGTGGGGTCCACTCCATTCATCTTGGAACGCTACTGGGGCTACAGGCTCCAACACCCACACTTTCTGACCTGGCTGGTAAACAGTCAGGACAGTCTTTTGGTCATGCCAAGCTTTTTGCAATTCTTGGCTGGCCTCCAGGTTTTTACTTGCCATCTTTATGTACTCAGCCATCCTGGAGCGGAGACCAAGTACATAGTCCACTATGTCTTGTTTGGGAGATTTGAGAGGTAACTCCCATCCCTCCTTCACCAAACACAAGGGATCCCTAACTGGATACCCAAACAGAAGTTCAAAAGGGCCGTAGCCAACCCCCTTCTGAGGGACCTCTCTGTAGGCAAAAAGAAGGCAGGGCAGAAGGACATCCCATTTTCGCCTAAGCTTTTCGAGGAGGCCCATGATCATGCCCGTCAGGGTTTTGTTGGACCTTTCAACCAACCCATTGCATTGTGGGTGATAGGGTGTGGTGAATTTGTAATTCACACCACACTCTTTCCACATTGCAGTAATATAACATGACATGAAGTTTGTACCTCTGTCAGTTAAAACCTCCTTAGGAAAGTCCACCCTGGAAAAAATCCCCAAGAGGGCCCTTGCCACCACAGGAGCTGTAGTGGTCCTAAGGGGAATGGCTTCTGGGTACCTAGTGGTATGGTCCACCACCACTAGTATGTAACTGTGCCCAGATGCTGTAAGAGGGTTCATGGGACCAATGATATTAATCTCAACCCTCTCAAAGGGAACCCCAACCACTGGAAGTGGTATCAGGGGTGCTTTTGTGGTACCACCTGCCTTACCACTGGCTTGACAAGTGGCACAGGAGCGACAAAACTCCTTTGTGTCCTCAGACATGTGAGGCCAGTGAAGGTGGGGGACAAGCCTGCCCCAAGTTTTACTTTGGCCTAAGTGTCCTTCCAGGGGAATGTCATGTACTAGGGTGAGTAGGAAGACCCTAAACTTCAGAGATATAACCAACCTCCTGGTGAAACCAGGCTTGGGGTGTCTACCCTCTGAGTAAAGGAGTCCCTCATCCCAGTAGATCCTGTGGGACCCACTGACATTCCCAGCAGCCTCAGCAGCAGCTTGCTGTCTGAGGGGTTCAAGAGAGGGGCAGGTTTGCTGCTCCAAACTCAAGTCTGCCTTGGAAGGGCCTCCTGCCCCCAAGAACTCAACCTGATCAGGCTCAAGTTCATCTGGGGCAGTTCCTTCACAGGGACTAAGATCATCTCCCTCAAGAGACTGATCCTGACTTTGAGTCTGGGGAGAAGATACAGCCTTAACCCTCCTGCTCCTTCTCTTGGAAGGCACCTGGTCCATTGTTCCAGGATCCAGAGCCTGTTCAGTGGATGTCAGTTTGGCTTGTGACCTGGTCACAGCAAACACATCTGCAGAGATGCCAAACATTGCTGCATGAGTCCTAAATTCAACTTCAGCCCAGGCTGAAGTCTCCAAATCATTGCCCAACACACAATCTACTGGTAGGTCTGAACTCACTACAAACTTTTTAGGGCCAGCTACCCCTCCCCAGCTGAAATTAACAACTGCCAAGGAATGGTCAGTCCTGACATTGTTTGCATTGGTCACTTGGTACATTTCTCCAAGTATGATTTGTCCAGGAGACACAAGTTTCTCTGTCACCATTGTGACACTGGCCCCTGTGTCCCTGTAGGCCATTGCCTCTGTTCCATTGATCAAAGGCTGTTGTCTGTACTTGCCCAGGTTACAGGGACTGACAAGTAAGGTAGCAATATCTATGCCACAATCACAGACTAGAACAGCCTGAGCTGGAGTTCTGACTAAGCCAGAACCCACCTCAGATCCCAAGGTTAACCCCACTATTCCCTTGTTCCCTATACCACCACTTGTGGTAGGGGGACCAGTTGCCTTGGGGGCAGTGGTGGTAGGAGTAGTCTCCTTGGCTTTTGGACAATCAGCATCTTTTGTCCAATGGGTTTTTACTTTAAAAAAGTAACACCAAGGTTTCTTTTTGCCTTTTCCCTTGTTGGATTGTGACTCCCCCCCAGATGCAGGTTTTTGAGGCCCTGATGAAGTCTCCTTTTTGTCTTTACCCTTGTCGCCACCCTTATCTTGAGTCTTAGAAGAATCTTGCTCCTTCTGGTCGCCACTATTGTTCTGGTTTTTCTGCTTCACCCTGGTCCTGACCCATTTATCTGCCTTCTTTCCCAATTCTTGGGGAGAAGTCAGATCTGAGTCCACCAGATACTGATGCAATAGCTGATTTTGGCAATTTTTAAGGATCTGCTCCCTCATAATCAAATTGTACAATCCATCAAAATCATGCACTTTGCTGCCAGAGCCTTAATCGCACTATCCACAAAGTCTACCCAGTCCTGATTCTGTGCCTTCTGGGTGTCTCTGAACTTAATCCTGTATTGTTCAGTGGTTAAGCCAAACCCATCAATGAGAGCACTCTTGAAAACTGAGTAATTTTCAGCATCCTCTTCTCTAACAGTGAGGAGCTTATCTCTACCTTTGTCAGCAAAGGAGAGCCACAAGATAGCTGTCCACTGCTCTTGAGGGACCTTCTGCACGTTACAGGCCCTCTCTAAAGCAGTTATCCATTTGTGGATGTCATCCACAACATGGTGGGGAAGGACAATCTTGCTCAGGTTCCTATGGTCAAAGGAATGTTCCTTAATTCTAGGAACACTGTTGCTGCCACCATGAGACTCTAGTCCCAGTTTCTTTTTTGCCTTCTGGACTTCTAGGGACTTTCTGTCAAGGGCCAACTGCTCTTTCCTGAGCCTAAGCCTAGCTTTCTCAAGTTCAAGCATTTGGTACTCCCTATTCAAAGAGTTCCCTCCTTTACTAGAAATGGAGGTCCCTACTGACTGTCTAGAAGTATTGGATTCTGCAGAGGAGGATCTAGACCTCCTTGGTCTACTCTGCACCTTCCCAGGAGGATCAAAGGGGGCATCCTCTTGGCCCTCAGTGTTCTCCTCTGGGAGGTTTGAATTGTCCAAGTGGAAGTCATCAGGCTCCACCTGGTCAGGGTTAGATTCTAGGTCAAAGAGGGGTTCCCCTCCTGCCCTATCCTCAGTCCCTGGCCCACCCACTCTGTCCTGTTCATCTGACCCAGAGGCTTTCCTCAGGTCATCCAACAGTAACACCTCTACCAGGCGTTAAGTGTTGGCACTTCTCCCTATCTTCTGCTTTCTAGATGCACACAGTGCTTTCAGTTCTTGGAACGAAAGTTCACTGTATCTAGTAGGCAGAGAGCCACTGGCTTCTCCTTTAGTAAACATACTAAGTGCGGTGTGGTGTTGCACCTACCTAACCTAGTGGGAACTAAACTCTCAGAGGTTGGAGAAAGGGTGTGCTAGACCCTTGACTTACCCAACCCTAAGTTCAGTAGAACTTACTTATTCTAAGCTTGTATTTATATGTGCCTAGTACTTATGGTGGTTTTTCAGTTAATCAATAAAAAGATTTATCTGGTAAAACAATGCAGGCTTGAATCCCACCAGCTGCACACCAATGTGAGAAGCTGGCCTGGTATATGATGTCCACTAATGTGAGTGGGTACCTTGCACCAGTCCAGACAACCCTTATGGTGATTTAAGAGGTCTTAGACAACCTTATATGCTCTCTAAGTGGTAGCTGTGGAGAGCAGCCTTCAGGCTTAGTCTTGAAGGAGTGTAATGCAGCTTGTTTTTACCAGAATGCAATCTTATAGTATAGATTAAATTAAAAAGAACCACACAAAGTATTTATAAAAATATGTATTTATTATATAACACTATCTACTAAGTTACAGTATCTCCTACACGGAGATAGACACAAAGCACACAATACAAAGAAATCACAGTAAATAGCACTAATACACAGTGGGCGCCAGGGGGGGACCAAACCATATACTAAGAAAGTGGTATAAGAACCACGACTCGAGTCAGGACGATGTCGAGAGGATGTAGAATTGCTGGGGACCCACAGAACCACCCATGGTAAGTAGTGAGGGACCCCACGGAGAGTGTGTGCCGTGTGTGAACACGAGCGCGTGCTCCGTACAAGTCTATGTGCAAGTCACGGTTGGATTTTGAAAGATTAGGGACCCTTCCCAGTGGACCCTGAAGAAACCCCGTGGAAGACAGGTGGTCGGAGAGCCACCCCACCCGTGGATACCGGGGTACCCAAGTGACCTATCCCAGGGAAGCCCGGTGCATAGGTGTGAAGTGGTGTCAGAAACTGGAAGAGGGGAAAGTGTCCAGAGGAATCCAAACGTGGATTCTTGGAGAGGAGTACCTCAATGCAGAGGGGACAGAGTCTATGTCACTTGGGAGTGACCAGGAGCCCTGGAAGACGAATGCCCTCCGATGTCGGGTGCTTCAGGAAAGATGACGATGACCTTGACTCTGCAGCTGCGAGGACCAGGCGATGCTGAGGACAACCAGGACCCGGATACTAGCTGTCCCACAAAGGATGTCAAATGCTGAGGGGTCGGTGTCCGGCAGGAGCACCAACAAGCCTTGGCAAATGCAACCCACGCAGGAAATCGAGAAGATGCACGGTTGGGTCCAACAAGGTCCAGGAGCCTCACCACAAGCAGGGGAGTCAGGGCAGGCCCTGAGCAATCAGGGGAGCCCAAAAGAAACAAGTGTGACCCTCAAGTGGACCCACAGGTCGGAGGCACTGGAGTTGCGAGAGGACCTCAAGCCGCTCACCAAAAGATGCAGGCCACAATGTACATGTTGCGGTGTGGCCAAAGATTCTAGTCACTGGAGGTGCTCGAGGTTGGGGCTACTTGGAGCCCAAAGATCTTCTTGCCAAGACGACAACAAGCAAAGTGGATGCGGTTCTCAGGGGTTCGGTTATTGCAACCCCCACGAGGACTACTGGCTTCAAACTTGGTGAGAGGGTAGAGCAGGCCTCAGGAGCTGGGGAAAACTACCACCTGTGATGCAGAGCCCACGGAGTCCAGAGGAGCTCAGGATCTGCAAACTGGTCGACTTAGTTGCGGTGCCTGCGAATGCAGGGGAGTGACTCCTTAACTCCAAGGGAGATTACTTTGGTTGTTTTTTATGCTTCACAGGCCTTGGAAGGTTCCTGTATGATGCACAGACACAGATGATGCAGCAGACTGGAAGGGAGACGAAGTTAGGCCCAAACGAAGTCCAGAGTGCCCAGATGGTAGAAGTGCAATGGTGTCTGATCTGAATCTTATCCCACGGTGAATCTAAAGACCTACACCCAGTTAAGCCCTTAAGTACCCTAGGGGAAGGGTTGGGAAGATTCAGGGGACCCTCCTAGGGGAGGGGCTGAACAGGGGGGAGTTTACTTTGTCCAGTTTCGAGCCGGGGTGGGAGCCGACGGCTCCCCGGACTGGTTTGAACTCGACTATTCATAGGGACACCAAATGTGCCCCTCATGCAGACTTTCTGGTGCTGGCAAGTGCACTCACCCAACCCTAAAGCACTAAATCCTGTCTGGGAGGTGGTCACACCTCCCTGTGACAGGATGCCTATTGTTCTACCTTCCCCTGCTCGAGCTTGGCTCAGCAGCAGGAGGGCAGAAATGTGTCTCTGGTCAGCAGCAACCATTTTGTGCTGTCCGGGACTAGAAGGCTGGTACCGGGAACACTGAGAGCCTAACGGAAGGCTCTTCGAGTGCTTGGAATCATACCTCCCACACTGTTTACTGTGTGGGGGTATGATTCCTACATGTTTGATACCGAACATGTTAGGATTCGTTGCATCCGTTTTCGATATGGTCATCGCGTGAATACGAGGTGCCCCTCTATATAGTATATGGCTGCTTCACTGACAACCCGGGAAAATGGACTCCGTAGGCTCCAGGGGTGTCCTGCTCATGCATGCTCTCACTTAGAACCAAGCACTCGGCCTTCAGGATTGTAAAGGCCTGCTATAGGGGTGACTTATAGGTTTTAAGTGCAGTGACCCTTAGATATAGAAAACCTATATCTTTAGTAAGTGGTGCATGCACCACCTTACACAGGCTGCAATGGCAGACCTGTAGTTACATTTTGAATGGTCTCTCATGGGTGGCATAATACATGCTTCAGCCCATGGGAGGCCTCTGGGGTACCTATGCCCTGGGTACATGGGTACTATATATTAGGGACTTAAAAGGGTACCCCAGTATCCAATCTGAGATGTACCTAAGTACTGAACACAACAATTTAGGAAGAAAGCAGATAGACTGGGGTCCTGATTAGCAGGATCCCAGTCAGACTAGTCAAAACAGCATCACATCAAGCAAAAAGTGTGCGTAACCGTAAGAAGCAGATCCTACTTTCCTACACCAAGACAGTGGCAAAACTGGTGAAATGTTGTCTCTACGGGAAGACCCTCTCAAGAGGATCTATTAAAAATGCTCCTGTGGTACTACGTCCGTGTTGTACTATCTCAAGACATATCATTCAATGCAGTTGAAGAGTGCAAAGAAGCAGAGAGTAGGTGCTTTAACATCTACATCTGGACCACCTGTTTCAGCACAGAGAGTCCCTGCAGAAATGATAAGGTGTCGCACTGACATTGCCCCTGAGTTAAGACAGGGGATGGGCAGGTGCTAGGGAAAGTATATAAGGAGTCAGGGGAGGTGGGGACAGCCACTTCCTGACTCCTTCACACCACTTGGAAAGGGGGAATAGAGAGCTGTGGCCGGCGTGCATGATGAGTGGAAGCACAGAACAGAACCATGCGCTGAGGGACACCCTGTGCACCCTCAGTGCGGCAGGGCAAGCTCACTTGCTCAGGCCTGGTGTGACCAGGTCTAGGTCTGACTGAGCCACCTGCTGTGTGCCACTTCGGGTGGTGTAGCAGGTGCAATTGTGGCCTGTTCTTCCCCGCATGGGAAAGCTAAGGCAAAGACAGGGGGGTGTGGCAACAGCACGCCACCTGTGCCAGCCAAAATTAAAAAGCTCTGGGGAGGTGGCGCAACCTCCCTGCAAAATTGGCCCAGGGCAAAGAAACAGGGCTGTGCATGGCCTGAGGCACTCTGAGGGGGCGGGGCCTACCAGGAGGGGCCCTGCATCGGTGCACGAGGAGCCGCTATGTGCCTCTGTTGTTTCTGGGCATGTTGGGGTGATTTACCCCTGTTCCCCTCATGGGGCAGGACCCAATGGGGCTGGGGCTGTCAATTGGGCAGGGGGCAGGCCTCAGCCAAAAAGAAAGAAGAGGGGGAACCCCAAGCCGGTCTGCCATGTGAAGCAGGGGTGGGTGGCTGTGGGACAGTGCAGGTGCTGAGTGCAGGAGGGGAAGCTAAGCAGAGGCTGGCGGGGCTGGGGCCAGCCCTTAGATCGCTTCTGCAGGGACAGCGAGGTGGCGATGGGCCAGGTCCACCTCGTTAAGAAGGTGAAGAGCATGCCTGTGGTTGAGGGCTGGGGGACGGGTTTGAGGGGCAGGCTGTGGGAGGGCAATGTTTATGGGTACCGGACGAAGGGCAGGTGGGGTCAGGGACTGCAGGAGCTAATACGACTCGAGGGCCCAGTGGTCCAGTGGGTTCATCCAGTTCGTGCAGCCTGATGGGTGCAGGACCAGAGATGCCAGCAGGTGAGCAAAATCACAAAAAAGAGACAAGGGAATGAGCCTTCTCTGACTCCCCTTTCCGTATCTTAAACTCACTAAAGAGAGAAGGACTATAAAAACAGGGACAAGAGTGTAAACCTGGTTTGGAATCCTGCGGTTCCAACTCCCTGTTATATCTAAAAAGTCTATACTACTAGTACAACGAGAGACAGAGAGAGAGGGAAAAAAAGAAACTTTTCTTAATACTGCCCTCACCCACTATGCAGTGGCATGCTTCATCATAGGGCCGCTGCAGACGTCCAGTTGCAGACCAACACACTGGACAGAGCGCTGTTTTTTTAAAAGTATAAAGTGGTGAGGGAGCAAGTTAAAAGAAAGAAAAGAGATAAATTGCTGGGGAAGACTGTTCCCTAAAGAAGGGATCTTGAGTGCAGAAAAAATAGAGTAAAACTGTCTAAGGAGATACCTTATAATTGCCTTTATTCTTGGTTGTCCTTGGCAGGGTTAACCTCTTCGACGCTCATGACGGCTCCACACCGTCATGAGCCATGGTAGCCATGTGCTCATGACGGCGTGGAGCCGTCATGCCACTGCCGCTCCCTGCCGCTCCGCCCACGCAGCACTAATTCCCCGCTTGTGCGGGAGAATTAATGAGCGGGCGGGGCTATGACGGCTCCACGCCGTCATGAGAACACGCCTACTGTGGCTCATGACGGCGTGGAGCCGTCATGAGCTCCGAAGCGCCACGCCCACCCCCTAGCCCCGCCCGCGCCGTGGCCGAATTCGCGGCTCAGGGAAGGGGTTAAAATAAGATTGGGGATATGCAGGAGGGGTAACTGCCCTTAAATCCCCACTGCAAAAACCAACATTTTTCGGCCTCCCATGTTAGCCCCTTTGGGTAAATGAGGCCTTCTTCAGGGTGTGGATCCCTTAGTTATTATGGTCTTGACCCTCACTGTGGTCTTTTGGTATTCAGGGTTTCGTTTAAATTTAAACAAAAAAGTATATAGTCTTTGATGCACCTTTCTACTCTTCCAGAGAGGTGAACATTTTCTGTAGGGAAAACAAAATATACAACTTCTGTTTCGTTCTCCTTAAAAATTCTCTCTTCAAACTATTATTATTGCCCATCTCTACTTCACACCAGTATGTTATGTTATACTCCCTGTTACTAAAATATATTCCATCCTAATTAAAAAGCACACTCATGCTATTTAAAAATATATAGAGGCACAAACACCCGTGAAGTCGTGTGGACACTTGGCTGACCAAACCTAGTTAAAACACTCGGCCTCACTCCATACTGTCATCAATGTCTGGCGTACAGAGGAGCCGAGACCCCTAGTGATAACATACAGGAAGTCAAAACAATGTCTTACCCGAGTTTACGAGTATTTCTCTGAACCCGGGACCGTCGTGGGAACGCTGTCTTATAGTCACACTCTACATATCAAAAACACGAGATTAGGTTATTATGCCAAAGCTCAATATATGTTGTTAGCCAAGTATTAAGTCCCACACTATTTTGTTTGGCTTTACTTAAATGAATTGCGTGAGGCCATTCCCTGGTATTAGATCCCAGACGCTCTGAGGAAATTAATTTCCTTGCGTCAATGTCAAGGCGCGACCGCCGAGTGCGTAAGTTAAACCCGCACCCCTCTCTCTCGTAATCTTGGTCCCGCTTACTTCATCAAAGACCGGCGCTCGTCCTTTCCCTCATTCGGGTCCTCCAACTATGCCGTTTTCGCGCTCTCATTGCTTTTTTGACTGTTTCATAGAGTTCACGTGATCAGTCCTGAATCCAGCTGAGAGCTAGGGAAACCACTAGAATGCCAACTTCTAGGTCGTGTATGCACCGACTACCGCAGCCATGTTGGATTTACCGCAATAGACGACATGTCTTATGAAATCTATTAGGCACAAAGAGTTTATCCAATTTATCCAATTTGGTGGCCTTTTTCTCCACAATTACTTATCACACCCAGATGCCAGCAGGTGAGTCTGGCGGACAGTTGGTGATGCCGACGGGGCACACAAAGGCCCCTGGACGTTGGCCTGAAGAAATGTGGGGGGCTGCGGTGGCCCATTCTACGCCAAGGGCACGGTTTAGCAGCACCTACCCGAAGCGACACCCTATGTTTGAAAGAGACATGCTTGGGAGGCAGAGTGGCGATATAGTGTCGCAGGCTGAGTGTGAGGTGGAAACAGGTGAGGATGATATGGAGTTGGACTATAATGACGGCAGTGATAAGTGGGATGAAGATGAACTGTGTGATGAAGATGATGTGGTGGTGCCGGAGACATGGAAGGCAGGGCGAGGTGATGCAATATACAACCAAAAAAAAAGGGATCAAAGCACAAATTCCCGCACTGAGCTAACGTCCCCTATAGGTCCTGAACAGCAAAAATGAAGGTGCTGATAGCCTGAGACACAATCCCCTATGTCCCATGAAGAGCTGGAGAAAGAAAATTTTCCACTCTCTTCCAATAAGATACACAAAAAATAGCTCTGCACCCTTCTGATAGATCCAATTTTAGGTGTGTTATTAAATATCAAACATTATGCATTATTATGTACAAATTTGAAGATCCATGTCCATTTTCCCAAAGTGAAGTCAGTCACAGGCTCTTGAAGTTTAAAATTTATTCTTTATTCAATTTTCTTATCAATGAAATAGCCAATGCGTTTCGTCCGTTACCGGACTTCTTCAGGGCATAATCAGTTTATAATAGTCCAAGATAGATGGACCTGCCGCCAAACCAGGTGACCGCATGAACGACGCTACGCATACTATTGCGGATATACCCTTCCGGTATCTTTTGAAATCTAAACGCCTTTCCAATATATTGCCAAGGGGATTCGAGGTGATGCAATAGACTGTTCAATTACTGTCTTTCAGAGGTCAAGAGCAGACAGGGGAGGCACCTCTGGAAAACAGGCCATTGAGAGTGGCGGACGTCGCAGGGACGGACAGGATGTTGGTGGATTTCCTTTAGGTAATAAAGAATGGTGGTCAGTGTGGGATGCGATATAAAAGGGGAAGTGAGTGAAAAAGTGAAAGTCGGTGGGAGCTTGGTATGGGGTCATTGAGGGAGTGGGAGTAAAACCAAAAACAGCACTGAAGGTGCTGGTGATGCCTAAGGAGGCAGTGGATGAGAAGGTCAAAGAAGGAATGAGGGTTCAGACAGAGGATGCAAGTGTATCAGATGTCACCAGGGGGAAATGAGAGCAAGGACAGAGAGGCACATAAGAAGAGGCTTCCTTACATGGGTTTGGCAATGCCCCTGTGGTCCTTCATATCCGATAAGACAAAGAACCGGATATGGAAGCATGAGTATGTGGATGTTTTTAAGTTACTATTCAGAGACATTCAAGCTAAGGAAGGGTCTAAAGAGGAGGAGTGGGAACCTGCAAGGCGACCCAGGGTGCCCATTAATATGGAAAACTGCACATCTGCCTTTTTGATTTACGCCAGCATCTACTGCAAGAAACATGTGGACAGGCCATTGCGCTATTCAAGTATATGGATATTATTCAGAAAGTGAAAATGCGCTTTGGGGGCTATGCGTGGCTCAGTTATGATGAGGAGTTCAGGGCCCGAGTAAGTATTAACCCAGACAAGCCCTGGGGGGTTCGTAGACTCCGAATTGTGGATGCAATGGATGTCCTCGACTCAGTCAATGGCCTCTATGCATTCCGCGAGTGACCTTCCAATCACATAGCGGTCCCTTCATTCCTGTCCTGCCCAACAGGGGGCGGGGTATGTGCCAAAGCCAACTGGTACCACTGTTGGGGCCTGCTGGAATTTCTGCAAAGGTTTCTGCCTCAGACACCTGTGCAAGTTCAAGCATGAGTGTTCGAAATGTGAGGGGAGACACCCCATTACGCAGTTCTTCACCCTGGCCAGCCCTCAGAGCAGTGGAGGGCATCCAGAGGGAGGGGACATCAGGGTGCTGCTGGGACAAAGGGCTAAGCCAGTTAAGGTGGAAAGTCGGCTCCCTTGGCTCACTGTCTAGCCAGACAAGGAGGTAGCCGTGATATTGGAATGGGGTTTTCAGAGAAGGCTTTCGAGTTGGTAACCAGGGCCCTACAGGGCATAGGTGGGCTGACAACATGAGCTCAGCCAAGGCAGTTCCGGAGGTAGTGTCAGCGAAATTGCAGAAGGAAGTTGAGGAACAGAGAATCGTAGGTCCATTCTATGGCTGGCCCATAGCAGATTTGATGATTTCCCTGCTGGGGGTGGTGCCTGAGAAGGTAGATGGGGATTTCAGGATGATACACCACTTGTCGTGGCCAGAGGGAAAGTGGTGTACGTGTCCCTTCATGACGTCATTCGGTTGGGGAGACAATGTGGACAAGGGGTGGACCTGTCGAAGGGGGATATAAAATCTGCTTTTCAACTGTTGCCTTTACACCCAGAGAACCTTTTGTTGTTAGGCATACAGCTTGATGGTGCCATTTACGTGGACAGAATGTTGCCCATGGGCTGTGTCATTTTATATGCTTTGCTTGAGGCTCTTAGTACCTTTTTGTAGTGAGTGTTTACTAAGAGCAATGGGCACCACAAGGTATCCAATTACTTGGGTGATTTTGTGTTTTTTGGCATAAGGGAGTCAAATGATTCTCACTGGGCTCTGAGACATTTCAAGATGTTAGCTGTGGAACAGGGTGTTCCGCTAGCTCTGGAGAAGACTGAATGCCCCACTTAGGTGTTGACTTTATTGGGTATTGAACAGGACACGGAGTGGTTGGAGGCGAGGTTGCCTAGAGGGACGGTGCAAGAGATTCAACAGTTTTTGGACGAAGTGATCGGGGCGGAGGGGGAGCGGAGACTGGAGTTGAGGAGAGTCCAGAAGCTTTTGAGTTTCTTGAATTTCACATGCAGAGTAGTGAAGGGTAGACTGGGCATGGTAATGTAGGGGGATTTTACCCCACTACAGAGTCTGGATTTCTTTGGCAGTGAGAGCTGACTTGTGAATCTGGAAGGCCATTTTGGAGGGATTTAATGGAGTTTTAATGATGTTTCTGTAAGAAAACATGTTTTGGCAGGTGCAGATTTTCTCAGATCCGCAGGAGCACATGGTTTTACTTTGCTTTGGGAAGAAAGGTGGTGTGCAGAGAGGTGGCCGCCACACTGGTTACAGAAAGGATGGAGCATAACCTTTCTAGATTTTTTTCCATTGTTGGTGGCATTGGCAGTGTGGGGTGGTGAGTTGGCTAGCAGGAATGTGATGTGGACAACATAACGGTCATTGACTTGGTGAACAGACAGAGGTCACCGGATCTTAAAATTCAGAGATTGTTGATACGATTTATGCTGGGATGTTTGCGGTTAAACATTATCTTCAAGGCAAAACATGTGCCAGGTGTGAACAATGACATAGCAAATTCATTTTCTCATTCACATTGTCACCAATTCCGAAGATTGGCACTGGGAGCAGAAGACAGCAAGAAGCCACTGCCTGCAGTCATTTGGGAGTGGGGGGTCTGAGAGTGACAGGGCTGGTGATGAGGTCTTTAGCGGATTCTACCAGAAATTGCTACTGTTTGGCATGGAATGAGTTTGAAAATTTTGAGCTATGCCCACAGAGGACGATCAGACAGGACTGGGAGGGAGAGTTATATGTGTTGTTCTGTTGTTAATTGACTAAGGTTTATTACTCATGCCCATCGTGGGCATGTTGGCTGGTGTTTCATTTTAAGGGAAGTTGTATTGGGGCTTTTACCCAGCTAGGGGTGAGATTTTGGGGAGCATTTTGAAAGGGTGGGGTAGAGAGCAGGGTGCAGGGGGTCTAACCTGCGTGAGGCTATCACATTTGATTTGCTGCATGGTCTTCTTACTGTTTTCCCCGATTGTTGTTATGATGGGTTTGAGGTGACAATTTTCAGGTTGTGCATGAAATGGATGTTCTTTGGTGCATTCAGGGTGTCTGAGTTGTTGGCGTCCATGCAGGTTTCGGGTGTGTTACATGGTAAAATCAGTTTGGAGATACGGCTGCAAAGATACAAGACACACCAGGCAGGAAGGTGTAGGTGGATATGGTTGCAGATAGGGAGCAGAGTGGAGGTGTGCCCAGTGAATGAGTAGCATAGGTTTCAGGCTTGGCCTGGGCGCAGGGAAGAGGTGATTTTTTGCCATGAAGGGGGTGCAAGGGTTACTGCTTTTCAGCAACTGGCAGTGTTGTGCATGGCCTAAAGTATACTAGGGAGGAATCCAGCCAACTTTTGTATGCGTTGCTTTAGGATTGAGGCAGCAACTGCAGTGTTGTGGCTGGGATGGAATTGGAACCAGATTAGGAGGAAAAGCAGGTGGAAATCGAGATGCTGTGAGCTGGGTTTTTTTCTAGAGCTTGGGATGGGGGAGAGCCCTCGATATAATGCCTTCTTTTTCACAGTAGGATTCGTGAGCGGTCCTGAAAGGAATAAGCTAGTGACCTGAATAGTTGGACACTCATTTGTGCATTGGGTGGAAAATTATGAGGACCAGCAGATTTATGGATGGAGTCTGGGATTGGCCAGAAGGAGACATGAGGTGATATGGTGGGATAGGAGTGGGATGTGCTGGTGCAATTTATTGCCATTTTTGGCAAAGCTGATTTCACAGAGGGGTTGCCTGGATTTGCTCCTCATCCACCTATGGGAGAATGATTTGGTACAGTTGTCGGGGTTGACTTTACTGCAACACATGCAGCAGGATTTTCTGTTGCTCAAACAGAAGCTAGTGGGTACATGTTTGGTATGGACTGAATTTGGGCCTCAGGGACAGTGGAGAGGTGTGATTAAACCTGGGCCATTGACAAGGCCAGGAGGAAGCTCAACAGAGCAATGAGGGTGTTTCGCACGGTAAGCGACATTAAGGTTACAGCTCACTGAGGCATCAAGGAGGGGGAGCAGGGTCTCTTTAGGACGGACGGTGTACACCTTTCACAATTTGGCAAAGCGTATTATATGACGGAGGTGAGGGATGTGATTAGGAGGCTTCATTGGAAGATGTTCGGTAGAGGAAGTGAGAGAGAGATTGGGGAATGGAAGGTCAGTGAGTGAAAGTCGAAAGGAGGAAGAAAGGTATGGGGTGAAAGCTTGGTGAGAAGTGAGAGTTGTTGGGAAGCGGATTACATCTCAAATATGTTTGGCGTTATGCTTATGTTGTTTCTGGTTGATAACTGTTATGCAACCCTGTCCTAATAAATGGCCTTTTACACTTCGTGGTAGTATGCAGGGCAGGCGCTAGGCATGGGCAGCGAGGGCAGATGGCCAGGCCCCATTCCCAGCCGACCAACATGGGGCCCACACCTCTAAGGCCCCCTGCCTTTGGCTTCACAACTGGGATGTAGCACTGCGAGGCCCATGTGTAGGTCTGAAAATAATAGGTGAAGGAGCTCACTTTCCTGGACCTCGCCACACTGTGCCATGACTGCAAGGTATAGGGAAGGTGCGCTTCATCCCCTGGGCCTTCGCATTTCTACACCATAAGTGCAATGCTCAGGGAACAAAGGGCCTCTCCCAAGCTAATCATGGCCTGTAATTTGGATCCAGTCTAGCGCTGCCTACACAAAGGTACTGCAGAACACCCACTGCCATGCACGTTTAACCCTTTCAAATGACAAGCAACTCTCTTTCAGCCCTTGATGAGCTGTGAAAGAGATGCATGTGATGTCAGGCAGGAACTCGTTGCAGCACATGAGGGGTCCTGCACAAAGCAGCTTCAGTAGGGCCTTCATCTACAAACAACCTTGAATAAATGAATGAAACCTATACTCATGACCTGTACTGAGGGTATGCCCTGTAATGTTATTTCAAAGTGCTGTCACAATGTTAAACCAGTGAACAAGGCACAGGGAGATTATTATTTGTCCAGGAACAAACAGTTGATGAAATTAGTAGAGTCAAGACTGTAACACACTTCTACTTAGTACAAAGGCTATACACAGGGCCACTGTAATTAGCAGAGGACGGTCAAATTATGCGACAGGGTTCACTAAATTATGCAGTAAGCCCCCCCACGTATGCGGTGTAATGCAGTACAGTTTGTGATAGTATTACTTCATTATCTTCTCATTTTACACTTTAACACTGTTGGTGCATAGGTTGCCCCTTATTAGAATCGGTTTAACACCCAAAGATAGTAATAAGTAACCAATAGGTGACCAATCAACCTATGAAATGGGTCTTTCACTGCATGGCAACACGTATTGCTGCATTTTTAGTAACTTTTGAACAGTTTGAGCTAGAAACATTTTTTGGGGTTAAAATCTGTAGATTATGTAGCAGATGCTGGATTTTGTGGCAAATTTGGCAAATCCATAATTATGGAAAAACCACCATGGCCGCACAATTGTATGATTTCAGTGGCCCTGGCTATACATTTACCACTGTATTGCATTTAGGTGAATATACTATGTGACGGGGCACTTCTCTCCCAGGTAATATTTTGTCCATTTTGTAATCATACGCTTTCTAGCAGTTTTTAAATGAAATTAAAATACTCCCAATTTTGCCAAAAAAGGGAGCAGAGCAATATATTTTGAAAAGGGATTACCCAAGAGCACACAATTTGTCCTAGTGGGAGGCCGGGATAAAATAAAAGTGGCTCATCATTCCACATTTAGAGCTAGTCCACTGAACCATAACTGCAGTGTCAGTGATTCCCTTCCCAGAAAAATCATCATTCTAAACATAGAACCCGATTCACAAAGGCAAACTTAGACATTTGGTCTAAACTTAGACCAAACGTCTAAGTTTATGACTTTGGGAATTCACAAAGGGCATTTATGGGTAGTATCTTTATGTCTGCACTCGGGCGAAGATCCAGCCTGAGTGCAGACATAAAGATAGCTCTCGTAAATGCCCTTTGTGCTGTGGCATCAGGGTTTATGGATAGCAAGGAGCCAGTGCACCAAAATTGTTGCTGTTTTTTACTGCCCAGCATAATTTACTTGCACCAAAGCCCATGCTATGCCACTGGTCCCTTCTCCCATGCACCTCAGAGCTGCGTGGGGCCAGGAAAAGCCTATCCTCCCCTAGGCTTTATAGCCATTGTCCAGTGCTCAAAGACCCAAGAAAAGTAGCCTTCTACCCTAGGCCTCACAGCACTGGACCATGTCTCAGAGGGTCGTAGCTATTGATAGCATAGCAAGTGCAGTGTCACTGTTGCCTTGTGGGGTTTTGAGGCCAGTGCACCCAAATTTTGGCTGCATTTTACTGTCCATTCAGTGGCCTGAAGGAATGTGGAGGAACAATTTACCTTGTTTTCTCCAGCGTTCAATGCACCACTGATACAGCACAGGTTCCCCTACCCTCTCAACCATGTTCCTCCTCTGGAAGGCCTTGCATCACAGGACCATGACTGTGAGACCCCTTGCAGGAGCGTAGCTAATAATAGTGCAGGAGGTGCAGTGAAAGTGGAATTCTGGGGTGCTAGGTCCCAGATATACCTAAATTATGGCTGTCTTTTACAGGAATATGACTGCGATGCCCATGGGATGTGGCCCCTCCCGGGTCTTAGGTATCATTAGTGCAGCAGGTACAATGGCACTGGAGCCTGAGGTGTTTTCGGCCATACTTACCAAAATTATGGATGCATTGTACATAATTCTTGTGGAGGTGGAGAGAAGAGTGGTCCATTTACCTTGCCTTAACCATGACCCATGGCACCATTGCTACACCACTAGCCCGCTCACCTGGGCCTCACAGCCATGATCCAGCGCTGCAAATCAGGAGAGGCCTTCCCTCCCCTGGACATCACAGCCATAGTCCAGTCTAGTGAAGCCCACCAAAGTAGAAATGCAGTATTTTGGATTGCTCTGCTCTTCCTTTTAGATGTTTGCACAGCATACTGTAGTGAGCTCCTGCAGGATGTCAAACGTCTAACCTTTTTTGCTTGCCAAGGAACTGATTCAGACAAGCAGTCTAAACAATCTGGGCTATAAAAAACAGTTTAGCTGGGAAGCCTGGAGCAGCCCAGCCCAGTGGCATGTCTTAACACTGGCTCTCCTGTACAAAAGTGCAGGGGGCAGCAGTTACTAACATGGTAACTGGGATGGAGGACTTGTACCAAAGGAAGTGATATATACAGGCCACTTCATTAAAATGTTTACCTTTAGAGTTGCTAAAATTGAGGCATGTAAACAGAGAGAATGAATCACCTCAGAACACGCAGCACTCACCCTCATATCTTCAAGATAATGGCCACTCAGCCCATGAGATAATGGCAGATAAGGAGTTAAAGGTACAGGAAGAACATGATTTGCCTAAGATCAAACAATTTGTTCAAGTAGAACCAAGATTGCTTGTTTCAAGACACAAAACTTTCTCAGTATGCTTTATATGTTAAAAGAAAATAGGGGCCTGATTTAGGACAGGGTGTAATGGAATAAAAACCCCAAAATGAACTCAGCGATTTTTGGTAATCTCCATATATACATCTTCTTGGTGAAACCACACGCACACTAAGTGCCCTGCAAAGTAATAATGGAGAGTTGACTTCAGTCCTGGGTGGATGCCTAGGGATAGGGTGGCTGGAGCATGTTCTTCACTTTTAGAAGTTAGGGATTGAATCTTTTCATCAAGGGATCTCAGCCATGGCCGATGCTGCAAGGTCCAGGGGAGGAAGGGCCCTCCCCTGTGCATTGTAGTGCAGGACCAAATTGTGAAAGACTCAGGGAAAGGCTGTTGTTTCCGTGGGCCTCACAGACATGGTCAAGAGCTTCATGACTCAAGGAGGCCATTCCCTGGTCTATATATAAACCGCGTGCACATAGACATATCTAATTCATGAAACTGGAAACATATTGTTAACAATTGACTGGATATATTATAACTTTATTGCGTGATTTGTTAAAGCCCTTGCAACGATCTACAATGTAGAGAATCATTACTGTATATAAAATAGATAATATGATTAAAAACTTTGCATACAATTAAAAGTCAGCCATTTGACTGAACTTGTAAGTTTTGGAGAGACCTAAGCCAAACCTTTCCACCCAGTATGACTAATATAATGTATTTCCAGTTAATTGAAATTTAACTATATGCGCTTATTTTATTAGCGTTAATATTTATGTTTGTGTTTTACTGATATCTGCACCAAGAAAGTTGCATCTTGCAAAGTAGCTCAACTATAGACAATTGATGAACTTCCTATCAAATTAGGGGAGGGGGTGTGAGAAAGTGCCATCTTTCTTGCATGGTATGCCCCCACTTTTTGCTGAATTGCTGATGTACTTTGACTGAGTGTGCCCTGGGCTCCTGCCAATCAGGTGCCCAGGGCCTGTGTTCCTTCCCTAAAACTGCATTGAAGCCTAAACCCAATTGGCATCTCTGGCCACAGGTCAGCCCCTGGTAAATGGTACCATAGGTACCCAGGGCACTGTGACCAGAGAAGGCCCCTAAGGGCTGCAGCACTTATTGTGCCACCCTTAGAGGCCCTGTACCCCTGACACACACACACTGCCTTTGCAGGCTGAGTGTCTTGGTGCAGAACAAAACAGAGAGTCGACATGGCACACATCCCTGTGTGCCATGCCCACTAAACACACTGCCCTGGCATACCTCAGTCACCCCTCTAGCTGGGTGCACTATGCCAGTGGTGAGGGTACAGGTGCATGAGCCCTGTACCCCTACAGTTCCCAGGTCCATTCCTGGGCACTGTAAGTGCAGTGCTGCCATTAAGAGTATATGGTGCTGGGAGGTCGTCATCACGAACTCCACAGCACCATGATGGCTACACTGAAGACTGAGAAGTTTGGTATCAACCTTCTCAGAACATTAAACCCACACTGATGCCAGTGTGGGATTTAATGTAAGATGCACGACAGAGGGCAACTTAGAGTTTCCCCCTGAACCTAACCCCCAATCCACGTCTTGCCTGAGAGGCTGCCTAGGCTGCCACCCAGCAGACATGTTGCTGGACCCCTGGGTAGAGAGCCATCCGCTCTCCCGGGCCTGCAACAATGCACGTCCTGGGCGAGGTGCTAGGTCTCCTCCCCCAGGATGGGCAGGGGGAAGCTTCAAAGGCATGCCGCCTTTGTGAGCCTCCCCAGACCACTTGCTGTACCCAGCAACTGGTCCCTACCGGTTCTAGCCCCCACTCTGGTGGGAAGACTGGCGGGAAACCCCAAGTGAAGAAAGGGGGTGTGCCAGCCTCTGCCAACCCCACCCCTCAGGAGGGGGCGGCGAGGTGAAGCACATCTCCGGGCTCTCGCCATCTTGAAGATGGGGAGCCCTGCCCAATCAGGACTAGGCTCCTGCCCCCTCCCACTGGAGAGTGGGAGGATAGGGGTGTACCCACCCCAGGGAAGGGACCCATTGGTCCCTGCCCTTTACCTACCTATAACGCCCCTAAATTTAGTATTTAGGGGCACCCTGAACCTTCCTTCCTCAGATCCCGAATCCGAAACAAGCAAGAAGAACAAGAAGAAAGAAGACCTGCTGTGCAGCTGCTCACAAGAGGACGACACCAACTGACTTGGCCCCAGCCCTACAGGCCTGTCGACCCTCGAACCTGCTCCTGCTAAACCCTGGCGTCTCCAGTGGTCAGCAACCTCAAAAACCCTGGAGGACCTGACTGCCTTGTGACTCTAAAAGAACTGGGACTCCCACGAGCAGTGGTACTGCTCAAAAGCAAGTAACAAACCCCTGGTGCCAGCCAGGAACCGCGACTCCTGCACCCTCTGCACCCGCAGAACCCGGACTGTGCCTGAGTGGACAAAGACCACGAGGACGTCCCCCCGGTGACTGTGACCCAGAATCCAGCACCCAAGGACCCACCTCGACGCTCCTGACGACACCTGCAGCCTCAGAACCAGGGACCCCTCCAACCGCGACCAGCAGAGGGTAAGATTTCCCGACGCGAAAAGACACCCCTGCACCCGGCGCCCTGCGGCCTCCTGTGCCCAACTCCGGGGTGCCTACCTATCCTCCAACTACCCAACTTACCTCTCGAAGTGGTGGTCGCACCTGAAGAATCTCCGTCCCCGAGCTTGCAGCCTTTGTTCAACTACCAGCTTCTCCATTGAAATACATTGAGCGCCCGACGGCTCAAAAGCACCCTGCACCCAGCCGCCCGAGTGCCCTTGGGAGTGCAACACCTATCCTATTTTTCTTCCCCACTTGCCCTGGGTAAGTGACCAGGAGCCCAGCTCCCACAGCCGCGTGGCCTGCCTGCTAGCAGCCACCAACCAAGGGCCCCCTGCCCGCCATAGGCTAACCTTGGGCCTAACTCACTCTGCACCCGGCCGCCCCTGTGCCGCTGAGGGTGTACCAACTGTACCTACCTGACCCTGGGAGACCCCTGAGTCTATGCCCAGAACCTTAACTCTGCCAGTCGAGTACTTACCTGAAAACCGATAACCTACATTTTCTCCATAGGGTAACATTGACTGGTTTACACTGAAATTTCTTGTGTCGAGTTTTGAAACTACAAAATATTTACTAAAAATTGTCCGATCAACGAAAACAAAATTACTCACCTGTTATCAGGAGAGATCCCAGTGCTCGATCTTGGTGCCCAGCACTGACCCTGAAAAGTAGATACAACTGTACTTACCGGTAACTTGAATTTCCTCCATAGGATAACATTGCCTGGTTTTCTCCAGAATTCTTCGAAGTGTCGATTTTTGAAACAAACAAATATTCCTTAAAAATCGCCTGTGTAACAAAAACGATTTTTTTCAACTGTTTACAGGAAATGCACCAGGGCTGAATCCAGGATCCAGCCCTGAGTAAGAAAATCATACGTAAAGTAATTAATATTGCATTTACTTAAAATTCCCCATTGAGCTCAATGTTATAGTTGTGTTTGAATTGTGTTGCCTATTGCAAGAACTGTGACTATTGCCTTTAAAAGACTATTGCTTATTGAAAGTATATAACTAAAGCATCTCATTCTGAGAAAGTATTTTTATACCTACTTGTGGTTCTAAAAATAAAACAACAATATATTTTTATATACAAAACAATTGGCCTAGAGTTCAGTTCTTGAGTGTGTGAGACCATTTGCTGACTGAGTGTGTACAACAAATGCTTTACACTGTCCTCTGATACTGCCTTACTGCTCGACCAAGCTACCACTTTAGAGAGTAAGGTTATATCTAACTTTAGCCTCTGCCAAACCTCTGGGGACTGTGGACTCTGTGCACACTGAACCTTACTTTGGTTCAGTATATACAGAGCCACTTTCTTACAGGGGGGTCTCACACATTCCCTTTCTACCCAGGGCCCCAAACGTTCTAGGACCGGCCCTGGTAGTATGTGTATGATTATTTCACGAAAATAAAATTTTCTTAATTTTGAAGCTTAATGCCTGAATGTGCAGGCTCTTAGACAGGACAGCTTTCACATGATTTTGCGTGGGTGCCTGCCTGTTTCCTTTCCATCCAAAAGGTGTGGGAAGGAACAGAAGCCACAGTGCAGAACTGCAGATGCCCCTCTGTCGTGAACGACTTTTCCGGTTTCCATTGTGTTTTTTCCAGGCTCTGTATGACGCAGTAGTCCCACGCCCACTCCAACCTCTATGTGCTAATATTGACCCCGGTAGGTGCACAGTGAATAGGGTTGCGGTCGGGGCACGCGCAAGGGAGGAGTAGATAGCATCAATCTCGCGCCTCCAAGCTGGCCTTTCAATCTCCCGGGGCGCGCCTGCATTGTGCGCGGCTCGTGCATCTGTCTGCTGCACCAGCTGCCCGCCTTCCACGCCCCGTTTTTTGAAAGTCATTCATCATACGCCATTATTTGTCATTGTAAAAGCGCGATCCTAATTTGGAGTACGGCTAAAGCCTAAAAGCTGAAGGAGGCGGGGGCAGCAGCCCTGTTGGCGATGCTTTAAGTGCTCGCGTGCTCCTGATCCCAGGAGAGAAATTGTTTTAATACATACATTGTCCTCTTGATCGTTTTTGAGAGTCTGCCTTCAGTCTCACCCCGACTCTAATTATCCTATGTAATGTTCACTGTAATTGTAGTTTTAGGAACCAGAAGTGCTTGGGCCAACCGCTCTAGAAGATCCGACTCCACTAGTTAGAAGGAATATGTATATGCTACAGCCGAAGTCAGGAACAGATTCACGTTTGAATCCATGTGTATGCGTCACACGCAGAATTGACTATTTACTTTTGAAATGTCCTTATCAATGTGGCACGTTTAAATACAATCTATCATTCCGACAAAGATGAGAGAGGGATTAAAAAAATCAGAGGAATGTAATTTGCCCATCAACTTTCATGGCAGTGCAGTAAGTTTGTTCTGGAAGAAAACTAAAATAAAGCATTTTATTGCTTTAAAAAATCACGAGGCTCGCGCCTTAATCGGGAGTGGTATTTTTATTAAAGTGAATTAATTCTAAACCACAAAAGCACCCTTTAAAAAAAAAAGAAAAAAACTGTTTAGATCCAAGATAATCAACACAATATTTTTAAACTCTTGTGATCGACTTCTGTACTTCGATGGTGGTAGTTTTCTTGATTGTATAGAATGTGGCGATCTTATGGGCACAATAAGCCATATTTAAACCCAATTTATCTGCTGTTCATTGTGTTATCGACCTCGACTGGGGAATGACCGAGCAGACTCCACAGGGAAGGGCGCCAGTTAAGCTTGTAACTTTATTTCAGAGCGTTTTCTCTGATTGGCAAGCACATCCTATGTGTCCAGCAGGGATGAATGACTGCTCTGTTATCATTCTGTACATCATCTGGCGAGAAAGAGCCACTCGCAGGGCACTATTCAATGCACCACTATTATTTTTTCACTGGGTCAAAGTGAATTTCAGAAACAGCTGACCCTTACAACCCGAGACTGTGCTGGGGTTTTGTCCTTTCAGTGCTCTTCTTGGACATCTCTCACATATTTATTAACAGGCCTCTTACAGCAGCGTGGCACTAGTAATTTTTTTTCGACAATCATATGAAAGCTTGCGGAAGAATCTTTCTGACTCAAATGTTTTAAAATAAATGGTAAAAAATAAAACATATGAAGCCATGAACTCACAACATTTGGAAACCACAAACTCAGCACTGTTCTTGAAAGTGTGGGTCTGAGCGACAGTTAGACATTTAAAATGTGGGGGCTTGAGTGCTTAATTTGAGCCAGTGGTTTCCGGTGCTCAGCATCAGCACTTAATTATCAACACCGGCGATTATGACAGTCTGCCACATGGTGATGCTGTCTGTCTAATTTACAGATGAGCACAACAACAGTTGTTTGTTCACATAGTATCTATTAAAAATGGCTAATACCTGCCGCCCAAGCCATTGTTATAGCTTTGGGGGCCTGGAATAGTCTGAATTGTCACACCTGTAGGAGTGTGATGGTTAGTAGATGTGTTGGTACTGCCATTGACAAAGATGGCAGGGACAATGTATTGTGCAAGTTGCAGAGGGCTCTTTGACGAGTGCCATGACACTTGTTTTTTTAACTAATTAAGCACTGCACTTGAGTGTAAACGAGAGATACAAGCAAGCGTAGCATTGAGGAGCAAAAGCCAGAATGAAACAGTGGGCAAAAGGAGGATATAACACACAGCTGAGAGTTGACATCCAACATAGCAGAACAGGAGGAATTGTGCAAGCTTTTTTATCTCTCAAGGCAAAATATAATTTTGCCATCTAGAGTGCTCCCCATTCAAAGACAAAAAAACAATAATTTGGTACCATTACTATGTTGTGCCGTAATACCATACCTTGCCTTGTAAAAGAGCTGACAATTTTAGCAAGATCAAACGGTATATTGGAACCAGGTGCTCAATGCCCATTAGGCTAAAAGGGCTTCACCCCCTCCCCCCCTCCTCCCCACCTGTCCTGTTCCGTAGCCCAGGCTGAAGCTGTGTGTGTGTCTGTCCCATGGAAAGCCTGGGAAAAGGACAGCTGTAGAAGAGAGAGTTGAAATAAACATTTTCTTTTCTCTCACAGAAGCCGTCACCTTATCCTGTTGCTTGCGGCGTCGTCAAAGGAGGCAATGGGGGGTGGGGGGTCAACGGTGATGCACAACATCCAGGACAAAAAAACCACGATGGGGGTTCTAATTGTGCAAGGCAAGGTGCTTTACTGATCACCTTTTGTTTTAAAGAGAGACAATGCTTACCCATTAAGTTGGGATGTGAGACCCCCCCCACCCCGCATCTGCCCTTTAAAGGCAATCTCTGCCATCTTCCTGTGCTTCCAAGTAAACAAGGCAGAAATCCCAAATTATCTTTGTTTGCAATTTCATTTATATAGTGCTTACTACTCTTGTGAGGATTAATAAGTGCTAAATAAATGCTTAAAAGGCAAGAAAGAGTTTTTTTTTTTTTTAAATGAAGTCACCATCCAGTAATCCAGACTTTTCTGTCAATGGAGGGGTGGGGGGTTTTGTGGTTTTGGTTCTAAAAGTGGCAAGTATTGACTAAATCATACGAACCTGCAAAATGATCATGGCAAAATAGGGGTGTGGTAGATGGATAGCAAAGAGGGTCATTCGGTAGCAGCCCCAATCCTCTGGGTAAAATGCTCATGGCTGCCGGTCCTTTTTTATTTGTGCAGTTTAATGCAGAGCAAACCCTGACCAAAGGCATCAGGGTTCTTTACATGAGCACCAGATTACCATACGCAAAATCAGATTTTTTTTAGGCACAGGGAGATCAAGTGATTTGCCCAGGATCACAGGATGTTAAGCTGACGCTGGGATTCAGACCTTGTTCCCTAGTTACAAAGTTGGCAGCTCAGGCTGTTAGGCCACATCTTGTCAGTTAGTATTGGCGTCAGTGACTGCTGGTGATCTTTGAAAGTGGTGGGACATAATACCGCCCAGAAGTTTACCCCATTCTTTTCAAAATTTGCCTCATTCATACTCATTCTCTCTTACATTTAGACCCAGATTAATAATCATTTTGCACTGGGTTTGCATTACAAAAGTGACGCAAACCTGTGCAAATTGCTTTTTTAGTTTACTTTCCAGTGCAAAACCTGCTTTGCACTGGAAAGTTGCCTGAAAGTAATGTAAAGCAGTGCAAAGCGCTGCTTTGTGTTACTCTGCATCACAGGGGCATTCTATAGGTGGTACCTATGTGCTCACATTCAACCACCAATGGTTTTTGACATAAAACCTTATCTACTAACAATAGTAGACAGTGGTTTGCATCAAAAACTCCTCTTGAAAGCAGACGTTGAAAAGGAGAAATGCCTTTATTTCTCCTACCTTGTCCCACTTTGCTTGTGTACTGGACTGAACAGCTCAAATCCGAAGTAGGAAAAGTTTAAAAGTTAGTCAAAGCATAGTATTTTGTATTGGAAGGGCACCCTTCCAGAACAAAACCTATGCTAGAATCACGCAGACACCTTTGCACTATTGCACAAAGATGTGTGCGTAGGCCTCAGCAGCCTAATTGTGTGCCAGCGCTAAAGAGAGAGCAGAACAGTGCCATATCTTTGTAGATATGGCACTTTCCTGCTCCCTCCCTCTCATGCAACGCAGCAACTTTGGCTGCTACTCAGCATTGTGTGAAAGTTTTGATAATCTGGGCTTTAGTCTCTTCCCCTCACTCACTCTAACTCACGTTCTCTCACTTGCTCATTCTCACTCATAGTCACTCCCACTCACTGTTACTCACACACAAACATACTCATACTCACTTGATTCTCATTCCCCCTTTATCTACACACTTGTCAGCACTCACTAACTCTGGGCCCTGGTGTAACTGCACCTACTACACCATTGATAGCTACACCCACAATTCCCTATAACTCCCACTCACAGCCTCCAATTAATAACACGTTCTAACACACTCCTAATCCTTCACTCACTCCCTCGTACTCACTTTCACTTATTCATGCACACTCCCAAATTGATTCTCACTTTCACTCTCGAACACACATACTTTCACTCCATCCCATTCATTCTCAGTCATTCACAAGCACACTCACAAACACATACTCAAAAGCATAGAGAACTAAATGCTTGTTTTACTTACTTGGCCTACTTAGCTGGTAGCTCCATGGCAGGAGCAAAGCAGGAATCTGGTGCTGGACTTAGCAACCAGTAAGCCATGATTCTCAACGAGGAGCCAGATGGAGCAGCAAGGGCAGGATTGAAAAGGGGAATATCCATCTCAATACCTCTCTCAGCTTCTTGATAGGCAGGGCTACTGAAATTATGCTCCAGGGAAGGGCCAAATTATGCGGCAGCATTGACTACAATTTGAGGCAAGAAAAGGCTAAATATGTGGAGTAATGTGTACCATTTTGTGATAGAATCATTTCATTAGTTTGTAGTTTTTACACTTTGTGGGCATACTTTGCACCTTGTTGTAACCAATTTAACACCTAAATATAGCAATAAGCGGCAGAAAGGTGACCAGTCAACCTTTGCCAAGGGCATTCCACTATGCAGCAACATATGTTGCCTTTTTTTAGTAATTTTTGAACCATTTGAGTTGGAAACAAAATATTTTTTGGTTAAAATCTGGAGATTATGCAGTAGATGATGGATCATGTGGCGAATGCAGCAAAATCCTAATTATGCAAAAATCGCAGCAGCCGAACAATCGCGTATTACCCAGAAATTAGAGATCGCAGAATCAGCCCGGTTGAGAACGCAAAAAAGCTTTTTGGATGTGCAAAGCCCAAATAGTGATTCGGTAGCATGTTATCAAATCGCAATTTGGGTTTTGTGATTCTTTATTAGGAAGGGGCGTGTTAAGGGCGACCCTTCTAAATAGCGACTCGCTGTGCCATGTCCCAATGTTTTGCAACTGAAATGCGGTCGCAAAACATTTGCTTTTACCACCAAATTCAATTTGATGGTAACCCATTCACAAATGGGAAGGGGTCCCCAGGGAGCCCTTTCCCTTTGTGAATCCATGCAAAAACGTTTTTTAAGAGCAGGCAGTGATCCCACGGGCCACTGCCTACTCTTAAAAATGAAACTGAAATGTTTAATTTTTCTTTTTGAAATGCATCCCATTTTCCTTTGAGGAAAATGGCCTGTATTTAAAAAAGAAAAGTTGCTTTATTTAAAAGCAAACACAGATATGGTGGTCTGCTGTCCCAGCAGGCCAGGTGTACCTTTATTTTTAGCGATTTCTAATGGGTCGCAAATTGCGACCTACCTCATGAATATTAACGAGGTAGGTCTATTTGCAACCCACTGGGAATCGCAAATGAAACTCAATAGAGTTTCGTACATGTGAAATTGTGATTTCCTAATTGTGATTCACATGGAATCGCAATTTGGAACTTGCAATTTCTAACATATGTACATGTGGCCCAATGTGCCTTAAATTTGAATGTGTGAGATACTAGTGTAAGTAACAAAAGATACAAGCCACCACTTGATGAATACAATCTTGCATCATTTTCCATCACCTACTATAATGGACAACGCTCTGTTGCTCATGGGCTGGGTCCATGCTATAGAAATATCAGCATGTGCATGCTTATAAAATGTGAACAGGGATCCAGCATATTCTTCTCTGTGGATACCCCATACTTTTGAGCTGTAAGTGAGCCCACCTCAATTTCTGCCTGCCAAATAGAAGGTCCTTCGATTTTCTTTTTCCCGGTTTATTTCTCACACGTCAAGTCTACTTCTCAATGTCTGTGTGAGCATTTTATTGGGCACATTGGGAGATTCCACCATACACATATTCTTGTTCCCTGGAAGAATGTTATCATTATGCAGTTTATGCTACTTTTGATCAGAAAATACACTTTTCCAGTAAGCCTTCAGTGCTTTCATATGCACAGGACTCACATTGCACCAACCATCTTGCAGACATCAAATGCGCGCAGGTCTGGTGGACACTCTCTGAACTCCATCAGTGCTCAGTGTCTCAGGGGAATGCATTGGTGAAGACAAAAGATCTGGCTTTAATGTGCTACTGCATGAAAGAACAGGCATGAAGAAGTGCCTTTTCCATGCTTTAGCACATTAAAGCCAGACCTATTGGCCTTCCAAACGTGTATTCTAATACTGTCTCTGCCACAGTGTGCGAAATGGTAGCCCCACCAGCGCTGTTTATTTCCAGCCTCCCCCCCAAAGTTCGAGTCTAGTTGCACCCCTGACCAGAAACCTCTGATGTGGAGGTTGATTTTATTATTTGTTCATTAGTCTGGACAGAATATGACAAGGGGAGATCAGAGGACATGAGGAAATAAAAAGCAACTGGAAGGAGTAGAAACGGGCTGAAAAGGATAATAGGCAAGTAGAGTGTATGGGAGCAAAACCCAAACAAAGACCCAAGGTAATAAAGATAAACATTTCATAGAACAAAAGAGACAAGGAATATTACAACTGAGAGAAGGTAGCAAACGTTCAGCAGATGACTAGCAATCGGAAGGACTATGGGCAGCATTCCTTGTACCCCGGGAAGTCCCAGACAACAAAGAAAGACACAGCAGAGACACGAAGGAGAAAACTCAAAAATAGGTGTGTGGAAAATTAACTTAGTAAGGTATAGATGGGATCAAAGAGAAAGTGGTTAAGAAAGGTGATAAGAATTTTGATATGAGAATTCAGAAGAGGATCAAAGTTGAGGCAAAAAGGAGCATGAAGAGGAACAACACAACAGAGTGTTCAGCAGAAAAGGTAGCACAGATTCAAAAAGTGGGTGAAATTGCATTAATAATAATAATAATAATAATAATAAAGTGTATTTTTCTATAACACTTCATGCTGCAAATCTACATTTCTAGGTGCAGCAAATAATAGAAGGTGTTATTACCCAATTTGTGTGAAGGGAGAGCAAAAGTAGCAGTTATTGTAAAAAAGTGTGGATTTAAAAGAGGTGAGGGAAATTAATTAGCTCCAGATCTGATAGCTTTGGAAGTTGTGAGGATAGTGGAAATACTATAGAAGGAAGGGGCTGTCACAGCTGAATGTTGATTGCCCACAACCACAGTTTCAAAATGTGCAGAGGCATGAGAGGAGGAAGAGAAAGGACCCTCACCCTCCATCCCTTAGCTGACCTTCCACTCTGTTGTTGTGCGTTTTGATGCAGACATGAGGGAGATAATAAGGTACAAAACAGTCTTGAATAATAGTAATGAGAATTCATATTACTAGGGAGGCAGAACTCCTTATTTGGGCAGATGAGAGGGGCCTGGGATGGGAGGCTGTATCCCCCACAAATAATTCACTTGATAGCATGGACCTGCACCATAATATCTGATTTCGAACCCTAAATGTACGAGGGATACATTCAGCACACCGTCGGTACTCTGTGTATGCGTACATTAAAAGGCAGCAGGCACATATCAGCTTCCTGCAAGAAACTCACCTAATTGACAGTGAACTTCAACGGCTTTGTAAACATTGGAGAGGCCAAACTTATGGGACAAATTATTCTTCATATGCATAAGGAGCCTTGTTATGGATCCGTCCGGGAACACCATTCCAATCCCTTCGATCGATAATAGATAAGAAAGCAAGATTTTTACTTGTAGAGGGCTGATTAAACGGTGAACACAGTCCTTGGCATGCATTTATGCCCCAAATACGGAATGGGCAAGCTTTTGGAACACCCTATTCGAGATCCTTGTCCAATGGGTGGGCATTCCATGGTTGCTAGGAGGGGACTATAATACAGTTCTAGATCTTTCTCTTGATCGATTACACCCACCGCTTCCTGGTGCCCTGGCTTGCCAGCACTCCGAAACAATTTAATCAGTGGATTCAACAGTGGTCCCTCCAGACGCGTGGAGAACGCGTAATCCACACCTACGTCTATACTCTCACTTCTCTGTCCCATGATTTATATGTTCGACTAGATCGTTTTCTTTGCTTTCCAGATTTTATCCTACGATTGACGCTCTGCGATTATCTGGGTTGGGTGATGTCTGATCATGCTGCCCACACCATAGATATTATGTTATGTTATTAGATTTATAAAGCTCGTAGCTGCCCCAGCAATGGGGCGTCCCAGCGCTAAACCCAGAAATAACATTGCAGGGTGGAGAAAGCAAGAGGCAACGACTAGACCGGGAAGAGCCAGGTTTTTATGGCCCTTCTGAAAGCCGCATAATTCTGGATAGTCCTGATGGTCACAGGTAGGGAGTTCCAGAGGGCAGATGCCAGCGCCCTGAAAGATGGGGTATGCCGCATTTCCCGGTCCCCATGTTGCGGCTTCCAAAGGACACACTAGCTGATTCAGCCTTCTGTGAGGAGCAGTGTATACATTTCACCCGTTATTTTGAAGAAAATCATGCCACTGCTACAATGGGACTCTTTCAAGGTGGTAACCAAGGGTTTTGCATGCGAAACATATCTGGGGTTCGTAGAGAGCATGCCCGGGATTTGAGAGCAGCTGAGGAGGAAGCAAAAAGCCAGACAATCGTCACACTTCAGATGCAATAACCCGTTGCACACTAAGTGATGCGAAAGTGAATTATGCATTACTGCTAGAATGCCTCTGATGTTATCACTACGTAGAATATACAGCTGTAATTCATGGGACAGGTGAAAAGCCAGGCTGTTTACTTGCACGGCTGGTTCATGAAGAGGTACATTCTCCACAAATCATGGAGATTAAGCAAGATTGTGGGCCAGCCCTACAAACCAAAATTGAAATATTACAAGCGTTTGCTTCCTATTACACTACACAATATCAGTCATTACCTACGCCTTCTCCAGAGGTCATCCAGCAATTCCTAGATCCCCTGGCTTTGCCAGCCATAAGTGCTATAACAAGTAAGGACTAGATGGCCTAATCACTATAGAGAAAGTGAAGAATGTTATACATAAACTGGCCCAAAATAAGACTCCTGGTTTAGACTGTCTACCATTAGAATATTACAACTGTTTCTCAAAGTTTCTCGCACCAAAATTTGTTGAAATTTCAAATGAAGCCCTTATCATAGGTTCGCTTCCAACTTCTCTACAAGAGTCACGTCTCATTCCCTTGCTTAAACCTGGCAGAGAATCCACTCTACTCTCCTCATATAGTACCATACCAATATTAGGAGCAGATTATAAAATCCTTGGTAAGGTGTTAGCAGAGTGATATGTACAGTTATTGCCTATGCTGATTTATCCAGATCAGAACGGATTCGTCCCAGGGCCAATACATCTAACAACATCAGACTTTTTTTCACGTAATGGATCAGGCCTCTCTGCACTGCCCTCTCGCAGCTTGTCTTATATTGGGCAATGAGAAAGCCTTTGATTTATTGTCTTGGGATTACTTATTGGAAGTACTGAGGGTCATGGGCTTAGGACGACGTCTCTCAGCCTAAACAAGGTTACTATACACAAACCCTAATTTTAGAGTGTGCATAGGAAGATTGATTTCGAAGTCTTTTACTATAGGCCGTGGAACATGACAGGGGTGCCCTCTGTCGCCAATCTTATGTATACTGGCTATGGAGCCACAAGCACTGTGACTTCGCTTGGAGGGAGGACAATGGGGTATCCCACTCGACGGAGAAATGCATGCTGTGTCACTGTATGCAGATGACGTGATGCTATATCTTCGAGATGCATCGATTGACCTGGCCTCCATTTCAGTGACCTTCCAGAAGTTTGAACGAGTGGCAGGATTACGGGTTAAATTGGGCAAATCATGGGTTTTCCCGCTCAGTCGTAATACCCCGACTCGAGTAATCCAGCTAGGTGGGGATCCATTAGCATGGGAGACAGGCCCAGTTCAGTATTTTGGGGTATACCTTTATCACTCTCAACAAGACTTATTTACCAGTAACTTACAGGGGGCATTCACGGCTTTAAAATCTCAAATGCAGTTTTGGCAACGATTGCCATTGGCCCTAGCGGGCAGAGTAGCCCTTACAAAACTGATAGTCCTTCCTCGTCTACTATATTACTTTGCTAACATTCCAGTATTCCCTAAATAATTTTATGATTTTTGATTATTGTTCTCACGATTTATTTATTCCTACCTGTTTCTTTCCCAATAGCAGCCCCTCTAGGGGAGCCTGGAGCTGACGCAGGGGTGCTGGGCCCCAGTTAGAAGCCCCTGTTCATTTTGCCCACTCATGTTGCTGTCTGCGTCTTTGACGGACACGTCCCCCTCTTCTACGAGGATATTTTAGGATGCAACGCTCGCGTCTGCGCAACTCTGAAGGAGCATGCTAGAACGCACTGTGTCTTTTACTTTCCTTGTACTCTAGGGAGGTGCCTGGCTCCCTGATACTACAGGCACGCTCAGACATTCAGCCCGTTTTTAATAATTTTATGATTTTTGTTCTCACAATTTATTTATTCTTACCTGTTTCTTTCCCAGTAGCAGGAGCCTGGAGCTGACGCAGGGGTGCTGGGCCCCAGTTAGAAGCCCCTGTTCATTTCGCCCACTCATTTTGCTGTCAGCGTCTTTGCCTGGGCGTACACGCCCCCCCTCTTCTACGAGGGTATTTTGAGGATGCAACGCTCCCGTCCGTGCGCAGCGGGATTGCCGCTGGCGCGCCAAAGGTGCTCCTAAGGCCAGCCCTTCTGCGCCTGTCTGGCCTGGACCGGGCTCAGGGCCAGGACCCCTGGCTCGTTGAGCACAGAACAAGTTCCAAAGCTGACATACTCAGGTAAGGAGCTTCTGACTTTTCACCCCTCTTTGAATAACATCTCTCCCCGTCTAGATCCGAAGTCTTTTTCGGAGCAAACCCTGCATCCCTGCTCAGTATGTAACTGTCAATATTTGAATACGACTCTGAGGACAGCCGTGAAGTCAAACCCTTCTTCATGCCCTTCTGGAAAGGTTGTTAACTTATATTCTTATTTCTTTGAATTAACATTGTTTTCTTGTTTGCAATTTTGTACAGTGTGATATTATATTACAGAATTTTCAAATGGAAAAGAAAATTTAGAAAAAAAAATGTAACTTATTTTTTAACTATTTTTTGATAAATTAAACTTTCCATAATTACTTTTAATAGTATGAAAGTTGGGGGGGCGTTATTGAATGATTGCATGAGTGCATTTGTAGTGCGTGGGTCATTCTTTGAGTATATGTCAACTGTCTAGCAGATTGCATAAATACATGCGTACTGCTGGAGTGAAAGAATGAGTGCAACAGTACTGCCTGACAGTTTCTATGAGTGCCGGTGTATTGCCTGGATAATTGGATAAATGCTTGCATAGTATCTCAGTTAATGGATAAGTGCATAGATTGTGCTTTAGGGAATTCATGAGTGCATACGTAGTGTCTGGTTGAATGGTTGAGTGCAAGAGTAGTGCCTGGCTGATTGCATGACTGCATAAGTAATGCGTGATTGATTGAATGTGTATATAAGTAGTGCCTACTTGATTCTATGAGTGCATGGGTAGTGCCTAAGTGAATGTATGAGTGCGAGACTAATATCTAGCTGCTTAGAACAGTCCATGGGTACTGCCTCAGTAAAAGGATGACTTCAAGAATAATTCCTGGATCATTGTATGAGTGCATGGGTAGTACCTGAGGGAATCGATGAGTGCATGGGTACTGCCTGAGTGAATAATTGAGTGCAAGAGTAGTACCTGGGTGATTGCATGATTGCATTGGTAATGTGTGATTGATTAGATGTGTGTATAGCTAGTGCATCCTTGATTGCATGAAACATTACCCCGTTGTTACATTTAAGTCTGTTGGAAGTACTTTTATTCATGAATTGTATTCGTTGCTTTTGCATTTCGCTGTCAGCATGAAGATAAATAAGTTTTTCTAACAGAGAACCACTGTAATTGTTCCGTAGAACATTCTTTAGTTTGTAAACAAATTAAAGTACACTGTGATTTCAATGTTTTGGCCCATAATCTGTACTATTTTTTGAAACAAACTCCAGTGGCTGCTGTTATTCCCAAGCTCATTGTGCTTTCGAACAGCAGTTATCTTATCCTAAATAACCACAACTGCTGTGGCTTACGAGAAGGCGTCCCGTATATACCAACTCTTTCACAACGTGTTACATGTTGCTCCAATGTCTTTTGTCCTCCCCCACATGGGATTGTAGATAGTTTTCTATAGCAATCTTATCCAGCGCGGCTAATATAAATTCTTCTCCTTTGGACATGACATCCAGGTAAATCACTCTTTTAACAACTATACCATATGACGGTGGGGCCCATAACACCGCATAAACATTCACTCTCTCAATCTTTTCCCTGGGTCACATCCACTACTACCAAAAGAGAAGAAAGTAGTTGCTGGAGGAACGGGATACCTTATTAAAATCGACAAGATAATTTCTCAAACATCATACATAATCAGCATTAATCCTGTCAGTTCTAAGACATCAAGGTATTCCGCTCTTTGGTCGATGGACCAACTAGTAAGAATAAGTTGATGGTGATTAAGACCAGCTCAATCACATTAAAACTTACTAAACATTATACTTTTATTGAGCTAAAGAACCACAGACTCATAGTTTTAATTTATAATAGATTTTATCTACCTTCTTTAAATGCATGAATAAGATTCAATTTTATTAATCAGTTTAAAACGTTTCAATATTAATATAAGAAATAAACTTTAAAAAGAATTTATGCATACCCCTTTTAGATGCAGAATAAAAGTTCACCAAGGCGGATAAATTGCAGATCACAGCATAGAATTCCCAAAACTGACTGTCTGTCCCGCTAAACAGGCCTCCTTGACGGATCACCTATACAGCATCGATCTCGTTTCTTCCCAGTCAATTTTAAGCTAAAAATGAATAATTCTATTAAGAAAAATGGCCTATAGAAAATAGCAGCAGCTCTTCAGCGTCAACGTCCAGTGCTCAAAAATTATGTATGAATAGCGCTCCTCCTACTTAAGAGTAGGTCCTCTTATACCCTACTACTAGCTTACTAAACAGAAAAGTTGCAAATCTTTGGGGGCAAGAATCACGCTAATTGGTCCATTGGAGGGGTGGCAAGCATCACCTCATTTCCCTCCTTGCTCAAACCGGTTCTGAAATTGTTTATAATTTTGTCCTTTCTCACGGCTTTAGGGTTATAGCAATCCGATTGACAGTTCGTATAATGTTGCTTCTTCTTGGGTACTTATTTTGAACAGTACATTGTTAATTCACTGTTACTGGTTCTGTTCTCACGGCTTTATGCTGAGTCCTTCTTGGCATCTATTTCATGACAAATTGGCCCGTCCTTGACACTTCTCACTTCTGGGCTCGACTCACACCCACGTGACATATCTCTGCGGCTTTCCTCTGCTTGGAAGCCATCCTTTGCATCTGCGCAGTAAGCCCATCTGCCTCAGCGGCCATTTTTACAGCACGGCCTAACAGGCCCGAAAGAACTATTATGAAAACAAACACAATCATAATTAAAATAAAGAAAATAAGCCTTTTCGTTTCCCACCCGTCATTCTAAGTACCCCAATTAGGTGTTACCTAGCAAAAGCGACATGTAAAGCCATGTTTACTTACCATCCGCATTCATTTGCCACAATACAATTTTCTACATAGCACAAAACATGCAATATCAGTCTAATTAGTACGCAAACCTTTATTTTAGTATTATTTCACGTTGACAAATGTAAATAGGTTAACTTTGCACATAAATTGCGGTTACCACTTATAAAAAGATGTAAAAGTGTTGATTAGTCAGACAAACAATTAATAACATTAATTTATTAGCATGAATATTAGGGGGTTCAAAACATTTTTGTTTACCTTGCTCCATCAACTCCCCCCTTTGGTGATTTTTAATATCACCACAAAAACCCATGTTACACAATTTTCTCAGATAGAATGTTTCTTGTCCACTTGATTTTTGTTAGTTTTACTCATCAGTATCCCTTTCATCTTGTCTTTTGTTCTCTCATACATGTTTTCTTTTAGTTCTTCAAGTTCTATTTCACCCAATTCTCGTTCTCTTTCTTTATTTATCTTATTTTCTCTTTTTATTTTGTTTTGTCTTTTTCTCCTCTTTATACATATAATAACAAATTTCACTAATAACACCACTAATATTACTATTGTTGCTGATATCAAAACTTTCCCTACAATAGAACTACCTATTTCAGTGAACCATTTTGGTATTGAGGAAAAACTCTTACCAAGTTTCTCCCAGGCATTTTCAACCTCCAGTGGAACAAGTTCTTTGTGCTAATCAGTAATATTCTTTATATATTTCTGTATATTTTCATTTTTATCTGGAATGTAAGTGCAACAATGTTGGACTTTCAGCATTCCACAGACTCCGCCCTCTTTTGCCAAAAGAATGTCAAGGGCAAGTCGATTTTGCATCACCATAGCTTTCATGGCAACCATCTCGGTATTTCCCATCAAGAACCCTCCAACAGTATTCGTTGATAAACGATCTACTACTGTGGACAATTTCCGAATTTTAAATGCATTCAAAGATATACCCACTGCTGGGTATATCTCATGCTGGGTATATACATGCTGGGTATATACTCATTGCTCCAAAAATGTCACCAACTATTTCTGAAAAACTTTCCCTTTTTCTACGTGTGAATGTTTCCCCCATTTCGTGTGTTCCTTTTTCTTCTCTCTCCACATGAAAAATCTTTGGAAAGACCAGGCCTAAATAGCATGATCCGTACCAATGGTCCGGCAATCTGTAATAAGCTCTGTTTCCACAAATATAATAGATCCCTGGAAATATCGGATCCTTTCCTCCTTTGAATCCCCATCCTCCTAAAATTTTGTAATTGTCTCTGCAGTCACTGGAACCCACAAAATAGTTATCATATCTAGTTCTATTTCTACTAATACACAACTTTTCCTGTTGGGGCCAATCTAAGGTCATAGCTGCATTTGTCTTTTTCTTATCTTTACTTTCTCCTTCAAATGCCCAAAGGGGTGTTTTTGTCTCTTCTTCTATTACCTTTCTCTGAAACTTGACTCTTCTGCTTTCTACCATTTCTAAAAATACCTTTTCTTCTTTCTTTAACTCACAGGTAAGGTTGTGTTTAACTATATTTTCTAATGTTAAATCTTCATTTTCTAGGAAAAAGTCTCCAAACATCCTTGCTTCTTTCACGTTGTTCAATTCAGGTATTATAGGAACTTTTGCAAAAATCTTATTTATGTCAGTATAATAATATTCTAACCTACCTGTTTTATAAAACAAACTAGCTAAAACGCTACATGTTATTCCATACGTCAAAGGAAGGTGATGATAGGTCACATCTTCTGAAACAGATGCAGGTATTTGCATACAAACATAACAATCTCTCACATCCATATTCATATAATAATTTTGTGAAAACGTTCTTTGAAAAATCAGTTATGGATCTATCCTTATGTAGCTCAGCACTATCTATTAATGTTGCTGTGTTCTGTATGTTAGCTTCTTTATCCTTTTTCGTGTTATTTTCCCCTATAGACGTTTCTTCTACAGCTAATCTAATTGGAATAGTAATTGCTAAAATGAGCCAAATAATAAACCTGTACAAAAGAAACACATTCTACACCATCTACGTAAAAACTCACATCTAGGTCTTCTATTCTCTGTGTCTACCATCTTGTTCTATTTACCTAGCTATATATATATATATAAAAATGTGTCACCACACCTCAGAATGATGTTTCAGCCACTCTACCCTCTCACTTTGTCTCGTTTGGTACTTTCTTTAGTTCTTCTCAGAACTCTTCCTTGTCTTATTCAGGTTTGTGTCCAGTCCGGTTTTTCTCTTTCAACCTTGTTGCACTTCACTTTCACCCATTGGTTTGCAGCTTTCTTCTGGGGTCTCGTGAGTGTTATCTTCTTCTTTGATGTCAGTCAATGCGATGTATAGCCACTCAGGTGACTTATATTTCAAATTAGGTTTCTTCTCTCTCTTTGTTTTCTGCAATTGCTTTCCACCTTGTTTTCCTTGTTCCTTTTGACTTGTTATCTCATTTACCTGTTCTTCATTATCTCTGTTTAAGTTTATAATTTTGTATTTCAATCTTTTGACTTTGTGGGGCCAATTATCTCCTTTTCTCGGCCTTTTCGGTTCACTTTCTTTTTCCTCTCGTTCAGCTCTCCAAGTTCTCTTTCTTGGTCCTAGTCTCTGTTTTCTTTCTCCTTCACTTTCTTCAGATTCTGTTTCAGACCTTATTTCACTTCCTCTTATTTTGAACTTTATGATTTCGTTTTCGTCTTCATTCTCTGAACCTTCTTGTTTCTTTTCTGTTGTGACACTTGTTTCTATCCCTCCTTGAGGTTCTTCCGATTTCTCGTTGGTCTCTCTGTCTGTTTCTAAATTTCCCTGTTCTTTTGTTTGTTGGTCTGTCCCTATTGCTCCTCGGGGTTCTTCCGATTCTTATATCTCTCTATCTGAATCTATCCCTCCCTCATCTAGTTCAATAATCTTTGAAGGAAATCTATCATAGCTTGTGCTTGGCTGTTCGTTGTCACTGTCTCTTGGTTCAGTTTCTTTGTTTATGATGTCAGTTTTCCATTTGTTCTTTAGCTTTTCATCACAATCTGTTTGGTCTGTTTCAGATGCTGAACTTGTGTCTGATATTTCCAGATGTCGACTTACAGGTCGATCTTCAAGTTCTGGAACCTTCGTCTCTTCAAGTTCTTTTTCTGTTGCCAAGTTTGTTCCTGGGTCTTCCAGATGTCGACTTACAGGTCGATCTTCAAGTTCTGGAACCCTGTTCGTTTCGTCCTCTGCATCGGATGCTGAACTGGTATCAGATATCTCCAGATGTCGACTTACAGGTCGATCTTCAGGATCTGGAACTCTGATAGTATGGCTGGCATGTACCCAGTTTTTCACTCCTGCACATTTGACGGCAGTTGTTGTCACCAGGATCACTTGTCGTGGTTTATCCCAGCGAGGAACCAAACAGTTTCTTCTTCTGTGTACTTTTATGCGGACCCAGTCTCCTGGGCTCAAATCATGAGCTGGTTTTCTTTCGAGAGTGGTCGCATCCGGTCCAACCTGATGAAACACAGAATGTACCACATCAGCCAATCCTTTGCAATAATCCAACACGAGATCATCAGTTATAGTCAGCAGTTTGTTGACAGGTACATGTGCTTGTCTCATTGCTCGTCCCATGATTATTTCGTGGGGACTCAGACCTGTTTTTCTGTCAGGTATGCTTCTGATAGTCATTAGCACCAAGGGTAGGGCATCGGGCCATTTGAGTCCTGTGGCTTGACACATCTTCCCTAACCTATTCTTTTTTGTTCCATTCACTTGTTCTACTACTCCTGAAGCCTCTGGTCTGTATGCACAGTGCAATTTCTGTTGAATGTCAAGAGCTTCACATATCAGTTGGATTAATTCGTTTTGAAAATGTGTTCCTCTATCTGTTTCAATCGTTACTGGAAAACCGTACCTTGGAATGAATTCTCTCAGCAGGAGTTTGGCTACAGTAACTCCATCATTCCTTCTTGTCGGGTAGGCTTCCACCCAACGAGAAAACAAACAAACGACCACAAGAACATACCTCAGTGGAGAGGTGTGGTGCAGCGGCCAGGGCAGCTGACTTCAGAGCACAGGGTTCACGGTTTGATCCCCGGCTCCGGCGGCAGCTCAGCTCAGCACCATGTGACTCTGGGCAATAGCTCACTTAATTTCCACGACGGCCCCCAGCGCCTTGAGACCCGTAAGGGTGAGTAGTTCGCGCTTTACAAATACGGATTTAGATTTAGTCTATTGCTTGGGGGCATCTCAATAAAATCAAGTTGCATTCTGGTAAAAGGACCTCCCTCTCGCCCTATTGTTCCTAGACTCACTACTGTTTTCCTTCCTAGATTTATCTGTTGGCAAATGAGACATCTTTGACAAAGACTTTCAGCTATGGCTCTGAATTTTGGGTTATACCAGGTTTGTCTGAAAAGTCGGATCATGGCATCCCTTCCAATATGAGCTTGTCCATGGTACATCCGTGCCATGTTAGAGATCATGCTATCAGGCATAACTGGTCTTTCATCTTTATAAATCCAGATGTCATCTTCCTCCCTTTTCCTGCATCCTGCTTTTATCCAACAATCTTTTTCCTCCTCATCTGCTGCTTCCTGTAAGTGTCTTACTTCAGCCCATGTTTCAACAATGTTAGTAAACAGCAAGGGACATGGAACATGCTCTCTTTCTCTTCTTCGATTCAATGAAACTGCATTTTTAGCATAATATTAAGCTATCTCGTCGGCATATTTATTGCCCACGGTTATGAAATCTTCCCCATTTTTGTGCGCAGCACACTTCACCACTGCGATCTGTTTAGGCAGCTGTATCAGCTCAAGCAATTTCTTCACAAACTCACCATTTCTAATTGGAGTTCCTGCAGACGTCATGAAACCTCTCTGGGACCAGATCTGCCCAAAATCATGGACCACTCCAAAGCCATACTGGCTATCCGTGATCACTGTGATCCGAACATTCTTTCCCAGTTTGCATGCCTGTATTAGAGCAATCAGCTCAGCCACTTGGGCGGAACGTATCCCTCTCAAACAAGATGCTTCCATTATTTCAGCTACGGTACATACAGCATACGCCGCACTTAAAACTCCTTCACTCGTTCTCAGGCACGAACCATCCACAAACATCACATAATCTGATTCTTTTAAAGGCTCATCCTTGATGTCAGGCCTTGGTTTCGTACAATACTCAAGTACATCCAAGCAATTATGATCAACTTCATCTTTGTCTGCCACACTCCCTTCATCCGGCAAAGATGTCGAAGGATTCACGCTTGTGCATCTGTCAATGGTTACATTGTCTGCACTCAAAATCACTTTTTCATACCTAGTCAGTCAACTATGTGTCATGAATTGAGTTTTGGTTCTTGTCAAGAGAATTTCAACAGAGTGTGGAACATACACTCTCAGTGGATATCCCATCACAATGCCTTCACTTTGTTCCAGACTCACACAAGTAGCAGCTACTGCTTTCAGACATCCAGGCAATGCTTTTGCTACCGGGTCTAAAACAGCTGAAAAATATGCGATAGGTCTTTTCATATTTCCATGTCTTTGCACTAAAACTGAAAGTGCACACCCATCTCTCTCACTACAATACAGCTCAAATTCTTTTTCATAGTCAGGCATTCCCAGTGCCGGTGCTTCACACAGTTTTGTTTTCAGTTCTTTGAAAGCTTTCATTTCTTCATCATTCAATTCAAACGGATCTTTAACATCCTTTTTCGTCAATCGCTGTAAAGGTTTTGCAATTAATGAAAATCCACTTATCCATTGTCGACAATACCCAACCATTCCAAGAAACATTCTCACCTCTCTTTGTGTCATTGGAGCTCTCATTCCTCGGATAATCTTTATTCTTTCTGTCGTTACCTTTCGCACTCCCTTTTCAATCTTATGACCTAGGTATTGAACTTCTTGTTGACAAAACTGTAATTTAGACGGGGACACCTTATGTCCTCCTTCGGCTAAATGGTTCAGTAAAGCAATTGTGTCAGTAACACAGGCTTCTTTAGTTTTTGATGCCACTAATAGGTCATCAATGTACTGAACCATCACAGATTTTTCTGGCATTTTTAAGTCTTCCAATGATTTCTTTAAGATCTGATTAAAGATTGAGGGGCTTTCCGTATACCCCTGAGGAATTCGGCACCATGCCAAAATACGCTCTCCGAACCGGGACGCAAATAATGGCTGGCTATCTGGATGTAACGGAATAGAGAAAAATGCATGACACAAATCAATGACTGTGTACCATTCCGCATCACGTGGAATCTGATACAGTATTACAGCGGGGTTTGGTACAATTGGACAACAAGGAATAACAATTTTATTGACCTTTTGTAAATCTTGCACTATCCTATATGTTCCGTTTGGCTTTTTCAGTCCCATAATAGGTGAATTACATGGACTGCTCATTATTTCTTTCAAAATTCCCTGTTCAATCATTTTATCGATTACTGGTGTTATACCTTCAATAATTTCTGGCGTCAATTTATATTGTGGAGTATTTGGGTAATTTGTTCCTTTTCTTACAGTAATTTTTACAGGGTCTACTCCTCTCATTAACCCAATGTCTTCACCTGTAAAATCCCATACCTCAGATCTGACTGTCTCTTTTAACTCATTTGGGATTTTCCCTGCATCAAACACAGGAAACATGTCATTCACTCCTGGCTCTAATTCTGCCATTGTCATTTTATACAGTACATCTTCATCTGGTGTCTGAAATGCAATCCCATCCGGGGTACAATAAATGGTGCAATTCATTTTGCATAGTAGATCGCGTCCAAGTAAATTTACAGGACTACAATCACACACCACAAATCGGTGCATTTCTCTGAATGGTCCAACTTTTACCTCTACTAATTTGGTAAGAGGCGCCTTAATCTGTTGATTCAAAACACCTACGACTTGGATAGTTTCACCTGAGAGAGGAAGGTTTGGAATTTCCACTGATCTAACAGTAGAACGGGTAGCTCCAGTGTCCACAAGGAATGTCACATTTGCACCATTCACTTCTCCATCCACAAATGGACCTGTCTGATCTACCTCTAGAGTTGCGCCAAGTACGCACTCTTCCTCCTCTCCTAGGCACCGTCATAAACTTTCATCCGATTCATTCCCATCCTGACGTAACCAATACTGCGATATTGCAGCTGCGCGCGGCAATTGTGTTACCTGCTCTCCTCCGTAGAATCCTGTCTCTGCACTGTATCTCTGAGGATTTACACTCTTGGGAAGTGGTGGTTGTGGCACCTGACTCTGTTGAGTAACTACCTGCGGTTGCTGCAGCTGTTGGTAACTCACCTCACTCTGCACCTGTGGATTTAATGATTGATTTTCCGTATTAGCTTTTGGAGGAAATTTTACACTCGTTTCTCCAATGCCCTAACTTTCCGCAGTTGTGGCATGGCCACTTCTTCTTTGCCTCTTCTATACTCATCTGACCTTTGCCTTTACCTATATTCGGTTTGGATTTAGTTTGTCCTGTCTCATTAATCTGATTATTCAATTGAACTTCTTGTTTTTCTGCAACCTTCACTTGTGCCCACATCGCTTTCTCTTTTAATTTACGCTGTCTACATTCAATGTCATCACTACAATACTTGGCATACCTCAACACCTCGTCCACTGTGCTGTTTTGCCAGCATATCATATGCTGTTTAATCATTTCGCTTATTTCTGGTTTCAACCCATAAAAAAACCTGTATACAAAATGACTCATGTCCTTTTCATTCAGAGTCTCATAACCGCTATACTGCTTGAAAACTAAAAGTAGCCTTTCATAATAGGCATGTACAGACTCCTTACTCTCTTGTGTAGTGTTAGACCTGTCAGCCCTAGGGTGGTCTTGCCCTGTTTTTTTCCCTTTTGCGCCTCATTTTTGCCACCGTATTTTTACTGGACCTAGGTCTCCGGGCGCCTTACCACTGCCAACCAGTGCTGAGGTGCAGGTGCTCTCTCACCCAAGATGGCTGCCACAGGCCCCTGCTACTGCGGAGTGGCCTTGCACACATACACCTACTAGTAGCCAGGGTCAGGCTGGGACATAGGGATACAGTATCCATCCCGTCCCGCCTCTGAGCCACATAGCCAGACATGGTGGAAGGTTCCAGAACCTTCCGGGCTGTGGGAGGAGTTATGTTTTGCCGCCTTTAGGAGGGTCACCTCACCTAGGGGTATAAGAGGTTTGGAGGGAAATCTTTTAGTCAGTTGGGGCACCACTGATCCTGGGAGAACCTCTGCCGGAGTACAGGCTTTAGGGCCTATGGGGGAGACCTACACTACTGCTACTGACAGGGCTAAGGCACTGCTGTAATAAGTTAGCTGAGGAACGCCCACCACCCACTGACCTTGCCCAGCGTGAGGGGACCCAGGGAACCATCTTCAGCGTGCTGGGAAGTACCATCCAGCACCCCAAGAACCACCAACTCATTCCCTCCCCCCTACGGAGAAACCCCAAGAAGCAACCAACAAAGAACTTCCGCCAGTAACCTGAAATTGCAAGGCCTGACAGACCAGCAAGGCCAGAACCCTGAACTGCCAAACTGGGGATCACCAGGTAAAGCACCGTGCCTTGAAGCGCTAGACCTTCACCCCATCCACTCCTAACTGACGCAGTGCTGCCCTGCTGCTGGGCTGCCCAAAGCCCCTCTGTATCCGCCCCCTGCCAACTTGCTCCAAGCGCGCCCCCACGCTGTGCCTCCACGTGGGAGGAATCGCCCCTTCAGCCACTGACCTCGTGGCTGGAATCTGCTGTTGCGGCCGTCGCCACGTGTGAGGAACTGCGGAGGTAGCGAGGCCTCCCCCGAGGCCGGGGTGGTGAGTTGCGCTGTCCGCGCCCTCACCGAAGGTCCGAAGTGCCGCGAATCACCGCCGGGCCCAGGGGCTTGCACGAAAGAAGTTGAGGCCTGGAAATCACCGCCGTGGCCCAGGAGCAAGAACGAGGCCTTCAGCCCCCGCCGACGCCGTTGCTACGCGACCTGGGACGCCGACCGCGTCATTGGCCTCGCCCCCGGGAAGGCCGCGCAGTGATTGGGCGCCGGCTCCCGCCGCGCCCCCAGCGCCGACGGAAGCCGGAGAAGAGTTGCCGTGTAAGCAGAGGGAGGCGGGAAGCCGGCCGGAGAGGACTGCCGGCTCCCGCTCCCTTCCCCGCATACAGCGCTAACTACGGGGGCCGGAGGAGAGCGATACCGGCCCCCGACGACCTCCATTGCCAGCGCTGACTACGGGGGCCGGAGGAGAGTGATACCGGCCCCCCAACGTCCCGCAATTCCGGCCGGAAGGCCATAGAACCCAGTCCGGGCCCAGCCCTGCCAAACACGGGCCGGCCCGGGAAGAAGCCAGTCGCTTCGAAGAGCAACCAACGAAACGACCGCAGGTGAGCCCGGGAGGCCCCTAGGGCATGCAGAGACGCCACTGGGGGCCGGGGGCCATCATTAGCCTGTGGAGAAAAGAAGGAAGCCAACAGAAACTATCCCCACGAGGCGAGGCCCCAGAGAGGAGTGGGCCTGGCCTACATTAACCCCTGAGTACCCCTGAGAGACACAGAAGCCCTAATTAACAGGGAAGCCCCAGAGAGAAGGACATGTTGAGGGGTTCCCTAAGCTATTCACTAGCCTAGTTGTTACGCCTGCTTTAATCACTGTTTAGGCCTAATGCAGATCCGCACTAATGAAATGTCTTTGCCTAGTGTAAAGGTGCCTAACTGAATTGAGCTGAAGTGTACACCGCCAAGAGTTGAAGTGTTTTGTGTTGCAGGTGTGCCGGATTTGCGACGCCCCCCTATACTGCCTATGGGCGCGCCTAGATTAACGCAGGCCCTGTTTGAAGTGTAACGTAAAATGCCTATTTACAAGTGATTAAATGTTAATGAGGTGAACTGCATGTTTTAGGCCCATGTTTTATTCCTGCACCCTGTAATCATTATTGGTGCCACGTTTAGGAGATGATTCCTGCGGCCTTTTAGTGGCCTACAATGTTGATGAGCTATGGTGCTTTAATGAGATGACGCACTAAGTGAGTACTTCAAAGAGTTGAAATGTTGCCCTGAAATAATCTGCCTCATCTGATGCTGTATTGATTTATATAAAAGAACTTGTTTTTAATACACAGGCCTGGTGTGGTGTCACATTATTGCGTCCGCATTACTGAGTCAAAGTGAGTGTGTGCTGCACAACTGCCTTACACATTGCCTTCGGGTGCCTTTCCGCCTCGTGCCATGCTACCGTGCCGGAATCGGTAACCCCGTTTCCAACATTGGTGTTCAGCGGTGGGATAAGGACTGGTGTTTGTGCAGCACCCCACAGGGACTCAGTGTGCGCCGCAATTGGACACCTATATAAATGCAAGTGCTAAGAATTCTTTTGTGATTGCCTGATTGTGTACATTCCTGCGTTAGACCTGCTACCTACAGTCTAGAACCCTTTCTCTAAATTGTCTGGGGCCCCACCTAGCAGGATGGAGTTTGAGTTGGCCAACCTAGAAAGGTATACGGTGGCACAGCTCAAGGAGTTCTGTCTAGAGAGGGGGTGTCCGTCAAGCGAGGCGCCAGGAAAGAGGAGCTTCAGAAAGCTTTGAGGGCATGGGTAATGGCCCACCCGGGGGAAGAGGGGACGAGGAGCAGAGGGAGGCAGACGACCCAGGAGAACTGGACCTACTGCACATTGACGTTAGCGAGAATGTGTTGCCAGGAAGACGTTCCAGGGCAGGCAGTAGTGCGTCAGGGGGAGTTTGTCTGCAGAGGAATTTGAGGACAGGAGGGAGGAGAGGCAATTGAAGTTAGAACTTGCTAGGATAGACAGGGAGCGAGAACAGGCAAGGCTAGCCATGGAAGAAAGGAAGCTTGCGCATGAGCTTAGCCTGAAAGAATTAGAGCTCCGAGCCTTGCAGATGGAGAGGCAGGGCAACTTGAATGGTGGCAGCGTACCCGCTGAGGTTCCCCAGGAGCCCAAGTTCTATCTACCCAGAGAGGTGATAACCAGTTTTTGTGTGGGAGATGACATTGCTAAGTGGTTGGCGGCGTACGAGGTGTCTTTGGTGGCCCACAGGGTTCCTGAGAGCTACTGGGGGGGAGGTCTCTACAGGTACATACCTCCACTAGTAAGGGACACACTTTTGACCTTGGACAAGGGGGATCAGACGAACTACCCTATCATGAAGGAGGCCCTGCTTAGGAAGTTTGGCCTCACCCCAGAGAAGTACCGCCAAAAGTTCCGCAACAGCCACAAGCTTCCCACACAGAACTGGGTGGATTTTTTTGATTATGCCCGGAAGGCATTGGAGGGATGGGTGCGTGGCAGCAACATTGATGATTACAAAGGGCTGTACGACCTGTTCTTGAGAGAGCACCTCCTAGAGAAATGTTTTCCGGAGCTGCGCCAGTACTTGGTGGACCGCAAGCTGACCGATCCACGGGAGCTTGCAGAGGAGGCAGACACGTGGGTCAGCACTCGGGTGTCCCACAAGGGAGCCGGGGCGGACCCCCCGAAAGGTGGACAGGGGTTCCCCCAGAAGAAAGAGGGGGGAGATAAAAGGAGGGAGTTCTTTAAAGGCCCCCAAAATAGACCGCCAGGGAGAGGGGTAGGTTCCCCATCCCAATCTGGATTCCAGAAACCCACTTACCCTGACAGGAGTCAGCAGCCCAGAACTGTCCGGTGCGACGAGTGCGGGGAGGTTGGACACTACAAGGGGGATCCCCAGTGTCGCAAGAGAACCCCAGCCCCCACAGGAGGTAAGAGCCCCGGGGTGGCCAGTGTAGCGCTTGGGGAGGAGTTGTCCCTAGGTAGGGGAGGTGAGTGGACAGGCTTGACCTTAGTTTCCCTGGGGGATAGAGAGATCATCCCACGGGTTCAGGTACCCTCGAACACTGCCAAGTATCGGCAGAGGGTCCTGGTGAATGGGGAGGAGGTGGAGGCTCTGAGGGACACAGGTGCCAGCATGACGATGGTAAGACGTCAGCTGGTGTCCCCAGAGCAGGTGATTCCTGAGGTATTCCACCCGGTTGTTATGGCTGATAATAGCCTGGGTCATTACCCCGTGGCCCAAGTTCCCTTTGAGTGGGGAGGAGTCTCAGGCCTGTTGAAGGTTGCGGTGAGCCCTGCCATGCCAGTTGACTGTCTGCTTGGAAACGACTTGGAACATACTGCCTGGAGGGAGGTAGAGTTCAATGCCCATGCTGAGATGTTGGGATTACCAGGATGGACTTGCGTCGTCACGCGGTCCATGGCTGCCCGACAAGGAACTCAGCCCGGGTTGGAGCCTGAAATAATGGCCCAGCCCACTGCTGGACGAGGAGATGTCCAGGAGGAAACACCCGGTGAGATGGATGGGGAGCCCTGGGAGGTGACCCCGGAGTCCGCTGAGGTGGATGGTGTTCCCGGAGGGAACCTGCCGACTCCTGCAGAGTGGCAGGTGGAAGGAGGGCCTACCCGGGAGGAATTCTGCCGGGCGCAGAAGGAGTGCCCTACGCTTGAAGGCATGCGGCAGCAGGCCAAAGCCCAAGCAACTGGAACAGAGACTGGTAACTACCATGTCTACTGGGAGGATGGTCTCCTTTACAGTGAGCCTAAGGCTCCGGTGCATGGGTCATCAAGGGCCGTAGTGGTCCCCCAATGCTACCGAGCCTTTCTGCTAGAGTTGGCACACGAGATACCCCTAGCAGGACACCTGGGCCAGGACAAGACGTTTGCGCGTTTGGTCCCACATTTTTACTGGCCCAGGATGCGCGTCACCTCTGACACTTTCTGCAAGACCTGCACCACTTGCCAGGCGAGCGGCAAGACAGGGACTAAAGTGAAGGTCCCTCTGGAACCTCTCCCGGTTGTCGGTACCCCTTTTGAGCGGGTAGGGATTGACATTGTCGGGCCGTTGGACCCGCCGACTTCTTCGGGACACAGGTTCATCTTGGTGTTGGTGGACCACGCCACCCGGTACCCAGAGGCAATCCCTCTGAGGACCATCACTGCACCGGTGGTGGCGCGGGCCCTGATGGGGATTTTTACCCGAGTGGGATTCCCCAAGGTCGTGGTGTCAGACAGGGGCACGAACTTCATGTCGGCCTACATGCAGGCCATGTGGAAGGAGTGTGGAGTGACCTACAGGTTATCCACTCCTTACCACCCCCAGACGAATGGGCTCGTGGAGCGTTTCAATAAGACCTTGAAGGGGATGATCCGGAGCCTACCCGAGGACTTGAGAAGGAAGTGGGACGTCCTCTTACCCTGTCTGCTTTTCTCCTACCGAGAGGTGCCACAGAAGGGGGTTGGTTTCAGCCCCTTTGAGCTGCTCTATGGCCACCCCGTTCGGGGGCCCCTCAGTCTTGTCAAGGAGGGGTGGGAGAAGTCTTCCTCGAAGCTTCCCCGTGATGTGGTCAGCTATATGCTGGCATTCCGCAGCCAAGTGGCCAAGCTGTGGAAGGAAGCCTCGGACAACCTAGAGGCTAGTCAGGCCGTCATGAAGACCGGAACGCTCGGACGGTAGAGTTGGACGCTGGACAGAAGGTGTGGGTCATGGAGCCAGGAGAGCTTACCGCCCTCCAGGACAGGTGGACTGGACCGTTTGAGATCTTGGAAAGGAGAGGCCAGACCACTTATGTCATCGATGTGAAGACCCCCGTCAACCCCACAGGGTGTTCCACGTCAACCGCCTGAAGCCACACCAGGAGCGTTCAGAGCTCACTCTCCTGATGATAACAGATGGAAGTGAGGAGGAGGAGAGTGAGCCTCTTCCAGACCTTCTGGCGGCCCATGAGAAGGATGGCTCGGTAGAGGGAGTGGTCCTCGCCCCATCCTTGACCCCAGAGCAACAGAGGGACTGCCGCCAGGTCTTGGGGCAGTACGCCTCGTTGTTCTCCCTCATGCCTGGGTACCCATGATGTGGACACAGGGGCCAGTCCGCCAGTAAAAACCAAGTCTTACCGGCTGTCCGATAAGGTCAAGGCTAGTATCCAGGGTGAGGTTACCAAGATGCTAGAACTGGGGGTGATTGAGCCTTCCAGTAGCCCTTGGGCTAGTCCGGTGGTGTTGGTGCCGAAAGCGGCCCCACCGGGCACCACACCAGAACTTCGGTTCTGTGTGGATTACCGCGGACTCAACTCAGTAACCAAGACCGACGCTCACCCGATCCCTCGGGCGGATGAGCTCATTGACCGGCTGGGAGCAGCCCGGTATCTGAGTACCATCGATTTGACGTCAGGCTATTGGCAGATCGCCATGGCGGAAGGAGCAAGGGAGAAGCCTGCATTCTCCACCCCCGAGGGCCACTTTCAATTTCGGGTGATGCCCTTCGGGTTGAAAACTGCTCCAGCCACTTTCCAGCGGTTGGTGAACCAGGTGCTGTCTGGCCTAGAGGTCTTCTCTGCTGCCTACCTGGATGACATAGCTGTCTTCAGTAGCAGCTGGGAGGACCATCTGGAGCATCTCCAGGAGGTGCTACAGGCTCTGCAACGGGCTGGTCTAACCATCAAGGCCAGCAAGTGCCAGATTGGACAGGGATCTGTCGTGTACCTGGGACATCTGGTGGGCGGGGGTAAGGTGCAACCCCTCCAAGCCAAGATCGAGACCATCTTGGCCTGGGAGCCCCCCAAGACCCAAACAGAGGTCCCGGCTTTTCTCGGCCTCACGGGATACTACCGCCGGTTCGTCAAGGGATATGGAACCATTGTGGGCCCTTTGACGGAGTTGACTTCGAAGAAGCAGCCACGCAGAGGGGAAACAACCTTTAGAACGCATGCATTACATCGCATGCCATTAGATTGCGGTTTTTACAACGAAAGTCGTTACAACGACTTGCACTGGAGGGCGCTATAGGACAAGGAGTAGTTTAAATTACTATCCAACACCTTCCCTACTGTACGTAGGCTGGAGTTGGAATAGTAAATTAAACTACTCCTAAGTCCAGCGCCCTCCAACGCAAGTCGTTGTAACGACTTGCGTAGTTAAAACCGCTATCTAATGGCATGCGATGTAATGCATGCGTGGTATCATCATACATCCCACGCAGAGTCATCTGGACGGCTGCCTGCCAGGAAGCCTTTGAGACCCTCAAACGTGCGAAGTGCACCGCACCGGTGCTCAGGACTCCAGACTTTGGACGGGAATTTATCGTGCAGACAGACGCTTCTGAGCATGGCATAGGAGCTGTGCTCTCGCAGCTGAACGACGATGGCCAAGACCAGCCAGTGGCCTTCATTTCCCGAAGACTACTCCCCCGGGAACAGCGGTGGAGTACTATCGAACGAGAAGCCTTTGCCGTGGTTTGGGCTGTAAAGAAGTTGAGGCCATACCTTTTTGGTTGTCACTTCCTGATCCAGACCGACCACAGACCCCTTCGCTGGCTCATGCAGATGAGAGGCGAAAACCCCAAATTGTTGAGGTGGTCCATTTCCCTCCAGGGGATGGACTTTCGGGTGGAACATCGACCCAGTGTAGACCACGCCAACGCTGACGGTCTCTCCCGGTTTTTCCACCTTAGCGAAGAGAACTCCCTAGAGGTTGGGAAGCTCTCCCCACTTTCGGCTGGGGGGGACGCGTGTTAGACCTGTCAGCCCTAGGGTGGTCTTGCCCTGGTTTTTCCCTTTGCGCCTCATTTTTGCCACCGTATTTTTACTGGACCTAGGTCTCCGGGTGCCTTACCACTGCCAACCAGTGCTGAGGTGCAGGTGCTCTCTCACCCAAGATGGCTGCCACAGGCCCCTGCTACTGCGGAGTGGCCTTGCACACATACACCTACTAGTAGCCAGGGTCAGGCTGGGACATAGGGATACAGTATCCATCCCGTCCCGCCTCTGAGCCACATAGCCAGACATGGTGGAAGGTTCCAGAACCTTCCGGGCTGTGGGAGGAGTTATGTTTTGCCGCCTTTAGGAGGGTCACCTGACCTAGGGGTATAAGAGGTTTGGAGGGAAATCTTTTAGTCAGTTGGGGCACCACTGATCCTGGGAGAACCTCTGCCGGAGTACAGGCTTTAGGGCCTAGGGGAGACCTACACTACTGCTACTGACAGGGCTAAGGCACTGCTGTAATAAGTTAGCTGAGGAACGCCCACCACCCACTGACCTTGCCCAGCGTGAGGGGACCCAGGGAACCATCTTCAGCGTGCTGGGAAGTACCATCCAGCACCCCAAGAACCACCAACTCATTCCCTCCCCCCTACGGAGAAACCCCAAGAAGCAACCAACAAAGAACTGCCGCCAGTAACCTGAAATTGCAAGGCCTGACAGACCAGCAAGGCCAGAACCCTGAACTGCCAAACTGGGGATCACCAGGTAAAGCGCCGTGCCTTGAAGCGCTAGACCTTCACCCCATCCACTCCTAACTGACGCAGTGCTGCCCTGCTGCTGGGCTGCCCAAAGCCCCTCTGTATCCGCCCCCTGCCAACTTGCTCTAAGCGCGCCCCCGCGCTGTGCCTCCACGTGGGAGGAATCGCCCCTTCAGCCACTGACCTCGTGGCTGGAATCTGCCGTTGCGGCCGTCGCCGCGTGTGAGGAATTGCGGAGGTAGCGAGGGCTCCCCCAAGGCCGGGGTGGTGAGGTGCGCCGTCCGCGCCCTCACCGAAGGTCCGAAGTGCAGCGAATCACCGCCGGGCCCAGGGGCTCGCACGAAAGAAGTTGAGGCCTGGAAATCACCGCCGCGGCCCAGGAGCAAGAACGAGGCCTTCAGCCCCCGCCGACGCCGTTGCTACGCGACCGGGGACGCCGACCGCGTCATCGGCCGCGCCCCCGGGAAGGCCGCGCAGTGATTGGGCGCCGGCTCCCGCCGCGCCCCCAGCGCCGACGGAAGCCGGAGAAGAGTTGCCGTGTAAGCAGAGGGAGGCGGGAAGCCGGCCGGAGAGGACTGCCGGCTCCCGCTCCCTTCCCCGCATACAGCGCTAACTACGGGGGCCGGAGGAGAGCGATACCGGCCCCCGACGACCTCCATTGCCAGCGCTGACTACGGGGGCCGGAGGAGAGTGATACCGGCCCCCAACGTCCCGCAATTCCGGCCGGAAGGCCGTAGAACCCAGTCCGGGCCCAGCCCTGCCAAACACGGGCCGGCCCGGGAAGAAGCCAGTCGCTTCGAAGAGCGACCAACGAAACGACCGCAGGTGAGCCCGGGAGGCATGCAGAGACGCCACTGGGGGCCGGGGGCCATCATTAGCCTGTGGAGAAAAGGGGGAAGCCAACAGAAACTATCCCCACGAGGCGAGGCCCCAGAGAGGAGTGGGCCTGGCCTACATTAACCCCTGAGTACCCCTGAGAGACACAGAAGCCCTAATTAACAGGGAAGCCCCAGAGAGAAGGACATGTTGAGGGGTTCCCTAAGCTATTCACTAGCCTAGTTGTTACGCCTGCTTTAATCACTGTTTAGGCCTAATGCAGATCCGCACTAATGAAATGTCTTTGCCTAGTGTAAAGGTGCTTAACTGAATTGAGCTGAAGTGTACACCGCCAAGAGTTGAAGTGTTTTGTGTTGCAGGTGTACCGGATTTGCGACGCCCCCCTATACTGCCTATGGGCGCGCCTAGATTAACGCAGGCCCTGTTTGAAGTGTAACGTAAAATGCCTATTTACAAGTGATTAAATGTTCATGAGGTGAACTGCATGTTTTAGGCCCATGTTTTATTCTTGCACCCTGTAATCATTATTGGTGCCACGTTTAGGAGATGATTCCTGCGGCCTTTTAGTGGCCTACAATGTTGATGAGCTATGGTGCTTTAATGAGATGACGCACTAAGTGAGTACTTCAAAGAGTTGAAATGTTGCCCTGAAATAATCTGCCTCATCTGATGCAGCATTGATTTATATAAAAGAACTTGTTTTTAATACTCAGGCCTGGTGTGGTGTCACATTATTGCGTCCGCATTACTGAGTCAAAGTGAGTGTGTGCTGCACAACTGCCTTACACATTGCCTTCGGGTGCCTTTCCGCCTCGCGCCATGCTACCGTGCCGGAATCGGTAACCCCGTTTCCAACATGTAGTTCTGTCAATCTTTACCCAATCAGTCTCTTTGGGTGGAATTTTGTTTTTCAAAAAGGTAATAACCTGGGCATATTTCCTCATTACTTCTGGTCCTGGCGCTCCTGTTTTTGCGTCTCTTGGGTATTCTACTGTCGGCCAATCAATGGTAATCTTACATTCTGTCCATAAATCGGCTGGTACTACAATGTCAAACAATCCATCCAAATCTACCCACAACACCTTCGAAACTTTGACAAACCTTTCCCCTTGTCTATACCATTCTACAGATTTTTCTCTCAATTTTGGAAAGTCATTTGTAAATGACAGTATATCTTGTCTGGACCATGGGACATGTACATAACTACCTCCTGGAGTTTCTCTCATCGGATACTCCCGTACAACTGCTTCTTTATCTGTCACCGCAAAAGCCAAAGACGCTTTGTCGGTTGTTTTCTCATTTCTTTTAGTCCACCTGCTTCTCCATCTGTCCACATCACCCCATTTTCTTAGCAACACGATCAATTCTTTTATCTGGGTTAAACGTCCTGATGTAGTCAAATTCTCTATATCTTTTTCACAAAAATCTACTCTATATGGTTTCTGCAAACTCCTGACTTTTACAAATTCCACTCCTAGTTCATTCGCTGTCTCTTCCAATTTGTCATGTAAATTTCTTGCTCTCCAGGTAATACTCTTACACAGGAACATTATCTCATCATCCTGGTAAGTTTTCAATTTTTCTGTACCTATAGTCCCTAAAATCAACTCTTCCATATCTATCTTTAGCCTGATTACATCCAATGGTTTCGGTTCTGTCTCTTTATTCTGCAAATTTCTCATCCATTCGCTTAATTCTTCTGGAGTTGGACCTACAGGTGTACTCTTTATTTCTATCCAGTTTCTATTCCTTTCTGGCGTTTCAGATGCAGACTCGGTTCCCATAGGAATCCTCCTTATCTCACTCTCATTTACTGTCAGGTTAGTAGGTGGGCTCGGTCTATATGAGCTGACCAAATTTCTTGCCTCTCCAGTTTCTAGGTCCATCCCTTCTCTCATTCTTTGCATATTGGAATTCATCTGGATGACTAAGGAATGCTCATCTATTTTCTGGTTCTCAAAAACTGGTATTACTGGTCCTATTGTCACTGGCACAGTCACAGCTTCCATGTTCATTGTTAACTCGCTTATTTTCTCAGTTAATTCTCTTGTAGTTTTTGCTAACTCTGCTGCATTACCACTATCAGACTTTTCGCTTTGTGGGGTCTTTATTTGTTCATTTGACCTATTTATATCGTATCTTCGTTCTGGACTTTTATTCCTCCCAGTTTCCATTGGCGGTGCATTGGGTGTCACCACCACAGAATTCTGTTGATATGGAGGTGGGTTTCTGTTTAAAATATCTTCCAGCAATTCATCCTCCGTTTCGCTACCTCCATACCCGTACCTCTCTGTAACTGTATGTTTTTTTTTCTCTGTACACTTTCTTCCTGTACCCTCTTCAACTGTAAAGGCTGGAAACAAACCCTCTGTCATGTTAGCATGTCTCCAACGCTTCATTCTGTCCTCATGATTCACTCCCCATAGTCTTCCAGGAACTAAACTATGATTCTTTGCACCTCTGTATCTTTCTCGTTCATACATCTCATCTTCCCATTCACCTAACACTTCAAACTGTGTCGGTCTAGGTCTTGGCTCAAGCTTCATCATTTTCTCTCTCAAATTTCGAAGTACTGCTATGCTAAATGAACCATTCTCTGGAAAAGCCAATACTCCATCATTCTGAGTATATTTTGTCCAATTTTCCAACCAAATACAAGTATGATAACCATATTTCAGCATCATATGAGAAGCTGGCGTTTTCGGCGGAGGAATTACCTGTCCCTCTCTAGTCACTACCTTTTGTCTTTCTTAAAGAAGTTCTTAATTTTCGCCATCCATGACGGTTTCTCTCTGCAATACTCATAATAAGTCATATTTCACGATTCTTCTCTTCTGACAAACTCACAACCCGATTCTGTTTACTATACGCTATTCGGACCTATCCCAGCGCGTCTCACACCAACGCACCAATCCGAAGCCTCTACGTCACTGTTCTTCAGACCTATCCCAGCGCGTCTCACACTAACGCACCAATCAGGGCGTTCTTCGTTTTTCTAAACACTGGCCAATCCCAGCGCGGCTTTTGTCAACGTCAGTTCTACTCCTGACCCCTTCTTTACAAAATTTATCGGCAGTTCTTTTTCTTGACTAAATCTTATTAGTTACAACATAAAACACATTTCCATTGTCTGTTTTCGCTAAACAAAAGTGATAGTTTACTCTATCGTACAAGAATACAGTTTCGTTCGATAAGTGTAGCACTTCCCTCTACCTTACCCTTCTTTCAAGCAAGGGGTAAACCCGTTTCTCTTCGGGTTATAAAACACATGTGGAGACTACACTGCTCCTGAGAATTAAGGCCAGAGTTTCACAAGAAAACCGGTTGCTATTTCACTCATACACGTCTTATACAGAAAAATGTCCCTATCATAACACAACCTGTGTTATCACCAATTTGAAAATCAGACAATGCACTATTCCATGTGACTTCTCTTGCCACACGTGTCCACTTCCTACTTCCCGGAAGCTTCAAAATTTCCGACTTACATATAACATAGTACAATTCGACATGAAGTGTTAGACATGAAATAATCAATAATCAGTAATCAATAATCACCAAACTAATCTATAGTAACCATAACTCTGCTACCAAGAAATCTGATCCAGCGCGGCTAATATAAATTCTTCTCCTTTGGACATGACATCCAGGTAAATCACTCTTTTAACAACTATACCATATGACGGTGGGGCCCATAACACCGCATAAACATTCACTCTCTCAATCTTTTCCCCTGGGTCACATCCACTACTACCAAAAGAGAAGAAAGTAGTTGCTGGAGGAACGGGATACCTTATTAAAATCGACAAGATAATTTCTCAAACATCATATATAATCAGCATTAATCCTGTCAGTTCTAAGACATCAAGGTATTCCGCTCTTTGGTCGATGGACCAACTAGTAAGAATAAGTTGATGGTGATTAAGACCAGCTCAATCACATTAAAACTTACTAAACATTATACTTTTATTGAGCTAAAGAGCCACAGACTCATAGTTTTAATTTATAATAGATTTTATCTACCTTCTTTAAATGCATGAATAAGATTCAATTTTATTAATCAGTTTAATACGTTTCAATATTAATAATAGAAATAAACTTTAAAAGAATTTATGCATACCCCTTTTAGATGCAGAATAAAAGTTCACCAAGGCGGATAAATTGCAGATCACAGCATAGAATTCCCAAAACTGACTGTCTGTCCCGCTAAACAGGCCTCCTCGACGGATCACTTATACAGGTTTCCCGCATTGATCTCGTTCCTTCCCAGTCAATTTTAAGCTAAAAATGAATAATTCTATTAAGAAAAATGGCCTATAGAAAATAGCAGCAGCTCTTCAGCGTCAACGTCCAGTGCTCAAAAATTATGTATGAATAGCGCTCCTCCTACTTAAGAGTAGGTCCTCTTATACCCTACTACTAGCTTACTAAACAGAAAAGTTGCAAATCTTTGGGGGCAAGAATCACGCTAATTGGTCCATTGGAGGGGTGGCAAGCATCACCTCATTGCCCTCCTTGCTCAAACCGGTTCTGAAATTGTTTATCATTTTGTCCTTTCTCACGGCTTTAGGGTTATAGCAATCCGATTGACAGTTCGTATAATGTTGCTTCTTCTTAGTTACTTATTTTGAACAGGCCATTGTTAATTCACTGTTACTGGTTCTGTTCTCACGGCTTTATGCTGAGTCCTTCTTGGCATCTATTTCATGACAAATTGGCCCGTCCTTGACACTTCTCACTTCTGGGCTCGACTCACACCCACGTGACATATCTCTGCGGCTTTCCTCTGCTTGGAAGCCATCTTTTGCATCTGCGCAGTAAACCCATCTGCCTCAGCGGCCATTTTTACAGCACGGCCTAACAGGCCCGAAAGAACTATTATGAAAACAAACACAATCATAATTAAAATAAAGAAAATAAGCCTTTTCGTTTCCCACCCGTCATTCTAAGTACCCCAATTAGGTGTTACCTAGCAAAAGCGACATGTAAAGCCATGTTTACTTACCATCCGCATTCATTTGCCACAATACAATTTTCTACATAGCACAAAACATGCAATATCACTCTAATTAGTACGCAAACCTTTATTTTAGTGTTATTTCACGTTGACAAATGTAAATAGGTTAACTTTGCACATAAATTGCGGTTACCACTTATAAAATGATGTAAAAGTGTTGATTAGTCAGACAAACAATTAATAACATTAATTTATTAGCATGAATATTAGGGGGTTCAAAACATTTTTGTTTACCTTGCTCCATCACTTCCATTCCCACTTTGAAAACAGATTTTATTAACGTACGCTGACTCGAAGCGCTATTGTTTCAACAAGAAGTGGCTCTCACATCAGCTCGTGAGACCTTCAAATAGCAGGTGGCTAAACCACCAAGTGACATTGAGTCACTGCTCAATACCAATCTCCCACTACATTTAGCAGAATTATTACACCAAATATTTAATGAGTCTGAAACCGAAGGCCTACCACATTTTTTTAAACTAGTCGACTCCGGCCTCGTTATCTCTTGTCAGACTATTTAGTAATATCAGATTTTATTAATTCTAATTTTCCAAGCGCATTTGGCGGGTTTCCCTGGTGCTCTTGCTGGTTTGCGCAGTGCTCGTTCTTCAGCTCCTACTAGGAAATGGCTGCCCATCCTGTGGTTAAGCCCCATCCAGGCCAATTGCGGCTGTACCGTGAACGAATGCTGCAACTTTTTGGATGCTTGCCATTGGCGACTCTTGGCATCAGCTATAGGCTGAACTTCCGCTACGTCTATTTCACCTGCGTGCAACCTGTGTTCTACTGTCTCCGGTGCCCCTTTGAGTGTGACCTGGATGTCTGCCTCTCCACTACTTCACACGCTGACCTGGATTATGAACTGTTGGTGAGTCCATTGCTGGCTCATGACCACGACTGTTCCGGAGACACACGCTTGATGGATGCGTTTAATCATGCAATAAGGGGGAACTGGAGTATGTGCGCTCATGCGCAGCGCCTCTTGCAGCGGAGTATCATCAAATATCACGCAGGTTGCCCTGAAATGCTCCTGGTTGCACAAGATTATGATGACCATGTCTGTTCTTTCGGCTTGCTCAATTGGATGGCGACCCTCTTTGCTTGGAGAGGTGCGGAGGACCTTTTCGAGCTGATCGCATTCCGCGGTGCTTGTGAATTCTTGCATTTCGATGGATCTCCATAAGTGCGCATGGGAACCCGATGTGATGCCCTGTTATTTCTACGCTTCAAGAACACTGTTTTTTTTAACTTTTTCTCATTTCGTTTTTCGTTCCTTGCAAACTTTCAGATATTGACTTTTTCTACGATTTCGCCTTTACAGATTCGGTTTAGCTTTGTTTATGTTTGCGTTCTGTTTGCCTGCGTGGTACAGAGCTGGCCAAGGGGAGGGGCGACCTGGCCGTTGGGGACATTATCAACTTCACTAAGTTACTATGAGCGCTGCAGCCATTATCCAGCTTTTGAGCACGATAACACAAGGCTTTATTATAGCAAAATACCTCGTTCATACTTTTCACATGAGAACAGTCTGCTGTGTTTCTTTTGAGCAGCTTTAGGAACTTTAAATTCAACATTCTGGGCAAAGTCGATAAACAATGTCCCTTGTTATTTTGCTCTGCTCAGGCCCAAGCACCTGTATAAAACATACCAATGCAGTTGTTGTTGAACACCGATACTGTGATACAATTGGAATACACGAATAGGTGGCACACCCACTTGTACAGAAACATTTCCAGGGAGAACAGCGAAAAAGAACCTATAATTTAGATTTACCATCTATATTCAAAGTTATGTAGTCTGCAGACAAAGCTCAGAGATGTTCTATTATATAATAATACTTCTTTTTAGCAAGGTAGAGGGAGGTTACGCAGTATACTCTTTTCTCCATTGTCTTTTTATGATGACATCTGCCTTTATCAGATATGGACTAACTGCTACACTGATTATATTTCTATCATACACTTTTGTTCTTGTTGTGGCACATATACTGCACGTTACACCACGTTACTTATAATAAATATTTTAAAATGTTTCATGTCTGTGTCAGATCTTACAAGTACAAGAGTGACAGTGGAACGGTGTGTCTTGTTACCGCAATTCCTGAGAGATGTGGGAGTGTTGTGTTCTGGGTTGTCAAATCACTTGTTTCTCTGTAAGGGATTAGGAGAGCAAATGAGACAATATAGCAAGTTGGTCCGGGGCTTATGGGCACTCAGGTAATAGGATAACTCAGTCCCTACCTACTACGGTCTCATAATCGTACGCATAGTTGTCACCTTAGGCTGAATCCCTGCAACAGCCTCAGTGAATGGCTTTCTCCATTGGTACAGTCTGAGTGAATGCTTGAGTGCAAGACTAGTGCCTTGGTGATTGCATGCGTCTATGCGTACTGTCTGGGTGATTCCATGAGTCCAGGAGTAGTGCCTGGGTGATTATATGTCTGCATGGGAACTATTTGAGTGACAGTATGAGTACAAGGGTAATATCTTGGTCATTGCATAAGTGCATGGTTACTGCATGAGGGACCAGATGAGTGCAAGGGTAGTGCCTGAGTGAATGCATGAGTACATGAGTAGTGCCTGGGTGATTATATGAGTACATGTGTACTCTGTTGGTGATTGCATAAGTGCAGGGGTACTGTCTGGGTGATACCATGAGAGCATAGGGTGTGCCTGTGTAAAATGAAAAATGCAAGGATAATGCCTGGGTTATCCTATTAATGCTAAAGTTGTGCTACAGAGATTACATGAGAGCCTAGATAGTGTTTGTGTAAAAGAACGACTACCTAACTGATGACATCAGCAACACAACCAAAGTTCGCAAATAGTATAAAAGATCAAGAATAATTTTTATTACAAATAAATAACATATAAATAAACTTCAAACATTGTTTCACTTTATCATACATATTATGTTATGTATTCTTACCTTTTTAGTTAATTTAGAAACATGACTCTGTTGAACTATTTTAGAGTGGTATTGTGCTAAACAGGATTAAAACTCTTTTCAAAGTTCACCACTACCTACTATAAAGAAGAAAATGAAAAACTGTTATATAATGTAATGTATTACAGAAATTATACTATTACATTTTTAAGAGGACAACATAATTTTAGAATTACATAACATTTTCAGTTTCCCTTTTTTGCTGTTCTCAGATTCCACTTAACTTTACTATGCACAGTGATTTCAACGTAGTATCATCATGGAACAGCAGGGAAAAAAACAATCAACTAGATTGTAGAAAAAAACAAATCAGCGTAGAGCATTATTTTCAATATGTGTAGCTATGTGTGTTCCTCACTACAGTTTCTTTATTACATCCTTCTTGTACAGTACGTCTATTATTTATCTCAAGGGCATTTCCGAAATGTACACTCTCATTTACATCTGGTGCAATATACAGAACAAATATATAAACTATTTGCTTTTCAACACAATTTTTCCAAATACCATACCAATTAGCACAAATAATACTCCAAACAGTAATTATAATTAGTAATTGTTTCCAGTGCTGTCTACTTTCTGTTCACATCTTCCCAATAGGCCGAATGATGTATTCAAAACTTTGGGTTCCAAAATATCCAATATGAATTCGTTAATTCGTGTTCACATCTTCCCAATAGGCCGAATGATGTATTTAAAACTTTGGCTTCAAAAATATCAAAAATGAATTTGGTAATTCAGTAAGACAATCTAGATTTAAATTCCAAGTGGGCATCATTGCAATGTGTCCATCCTTTATTACACTTTAAATACACAGTATAGTGTCCAGATGTCGTACTAGGTCCAGTATGGAAAATAATAGCCACTGTTGTAAAAGTTCTTCCAGAAATAGATATTTGACTTGCAACAAAAATTTTTATTTTGCTTTCCAGTTTTCTCCCATTTGCTTTACGACGTTGTAGCATTAAAAGGAGATATTTTCCGTATCTTTCTATATGTAATGTAGACAACATCTCTGATTTACAATGCGTACATTTCATATCATGATTGGCTGCTTTTACTAATTTGTTAAAAGGTACTGATTTGCAGTCTGGTATCGTTAAGTATATGAATCGTTCTGTGTCTATTTCAGTGCTGGAAGTAAATGAACACTGTTCACATTTATGATCCCATCTGTAACTTAGTCCAAATAAGTTTTCAATCTGTATTCCTTCATGTTCTAATACTCCAAGCATAACGATTAAAAATTCTTGTGCATCTTGTTTTATATTAAGAGTAAAGGTCAAAGAACCAGTACATATATCCAAACGATGCCGAACGCCAGAACCAGTATGCATTTTACTTCTGTCAGTTACCAACTGTTGAAATACATGATGTAGAAAAGAACAGAATCTTTTTTCACGATTTCCCAAGATTTCATGATGAAGATCTTCTAGATAAAACACAACATTCAGAATCACATTAGCATAACAGTTGATACCTAAACTATTTTCCAACTGGTATCCTACAATGTCATCAACAGTTTCCATTTTCTGTTTCTTTACACCCTCAACTTTCTCTTCAATTTTTAATTTTTTTTTAACCTCACTTGAATCTTTGACATATTTCCGTTTTGGACACACTACACTTTTCTCATTTCTCATATATGGGATATTCACCTAAATCTGGTGTATAGAGTCTTCTTAAACGATTATACTCTTACACACTACACACTACACTAAAAATTTTCTCGTCAAAATCAATCAAGTACAAGCCAGACAATGTTCTTTCTGGAGATATTGCAACGTATGCCATTCCCTCTTTGAACACTGTACTTCCAATATTTACCAAAGCACTGTCTATACTTAAACCTTGAGATTTATGAATAGTTACTGCATATGCTAAAGACAGAGGAAACTGTTTTCTGTGAACATATAAGTCTTTTACAAGCAAAAAACGTACAACACAAGCCCAATCTGTTTTACCTCTTTAATCTGATCAAATTTTACTTTCAAAAAGTCTATTCCATCTCTGTTCTGAAATTTTACTAAATCAACAACTTTTCCCATTGCTCCATATACTAAACCTTCTTCTACATTCAAATTACGCCATAAATTTACCCAACAGTTTGTACATAAATGTAAAGTTTTTTCTAACCCTGCAGTTTTAGATACAGACTTTTCCAAAGAGTGCAATTTAGTCTGTAGTTTCTCTGTAAGAAGAATAGCCACTCCCTGCTGTTCAATTTTATCAATAGCTTCAATTTCAACTATTTTCTGTTTTTCCAGTTTCAGAAGCTCTTGATTGAATGTAGAACACTCTTGCAGTGTAGGCATTAGGCAAACTATAGACTTCTTTTCTTCAATCTTCTTGTACATTACTTCAGCCGCTGGGTTTTCAGTTGTAAACAAGTTCCTTAGTAGCTGACTTTCTAAAGCTTGTTTACCATGTTTCGTCAAGACACCAATTCTTATATCTTTAAGAATATTTCCATATTCTTCATCACTTGCTTGTCGCATATTCTTTATAAGTTCTTTATATTCAAAACTTAACTAAATATTCACATTTCCAATACTTCATAAAGATTTCCTAGTGTCTTCATGCACAAGTGTTTTAAAAACTGGTTGTCCTTTTACAGGAGTTAGTTGTAGTAGATCTCCAAATACAATTAAATGTTGTCCTCCAAACAGAACATTGTATACTGTTTTTAAAACATGTTGCATTCTCAAGTGTACAAAGGCAAGCATTAAGTTTGAGACCATGCTCACCTCATCAATGATTAAAAGTTTTATTTTCTTCAGTACTCTTGACACTTCATAACAAGCTTCTCCAGACAGCTTCTGATATTCCAATTTATTATTATGCTCAACTGGTAGCATAAGTAATCTATGTAAAGTAATCCCTTTAATATTGTGTGCTGCTAACCCAGCTGGAGCTGTTACAACACAAGATAAATGTGAATCTGTAGTTTTCTGTAGATAACTGATCAAAACTTTAATTAAAAAACTTTTATCTGTTCCAGCTTGACCACTGATTCACATAAGAATAGGTTTAAATGATGAACATTGGCATTCTTTTTTTTCTTGCAACAAACCATGTTGTATCTGTTGTGTCACTTGTACATATTTTTTTTTAAAACACACCTTACTGATTATTTTTTTTTAGCCTTGTACAATCCTGGATACAGTTGGTACACAGTTAAATTAGAGATGTGGTTTGTCATATACATTGCATACCATTAAGTTACAGCTAGTATAAGGTTGCTAACTTGCATAATTTGTCCAAGTAAGCAGACTTCATTGTCATTCTGCTAGTGCCGGCTTATTATACCTGAATGCAATTGCAAAGTGATTACTGAATAATCCAACCCCACCCTCCCCCACCCTCTGAGCTGGCTCACCCCCCCATTGATTTTATTGTCATGCGTTTCTACCTCTGCTACCTTATTACCTCATGTAAGGGCCTGTACTCAGTATGGCATTGTGTTGTGCGTTTGATCTAGACCCTGATAGGTCCATACCTTATGGTCTTAGGGCATAGAGACTTCCCTTATGTGTCAAGTGTTGTGGAGAAGGGGGTGGGTTCCGCGGCTTTAAACGCCTCTAGCAGGAGGTCCCAGTCCATCGAGATCGGATTCTTCCATAATCCGCTGCTCTCCTCTCGTCTTATGACTACACTCTCTGCTCCCCCCCAACGGGCCACCTCCCCATGCCAAATGTGCACCGCTGAGGGGCGGGCCGACTTCCATCTCATTGTTAAGTCACTTGTACATATATTTCTTTTTGTTCAATAGTTAGTTGTTCTTCTAAGTTTTCCAATGTAATATTATCCTGTTGTGCTTGTTGCATTGCAATTTCTACCTCATTCATGGCTATTGCTGCTTCATTTTCGATTATTGGTTGTCCCAATGGATCTTGACTCAGTGGACCAGAACTTTGACTATCTTGAGAACTGTCTTTAGCTATTTCAGCTGCAATAGTGTTTTCTTGTTCAATCTCATTTAACATTTGTAGATATGTAGGGAAAATTGTGCATTGAATGCTATTTTTACATGCATTAAAAGAATCTTCGTAGCAGTAGAAATCTCCAAGTAATTCTGTTTCACTACACCATGGCTTGAACAGTTGCAAAAGTGCTAAATAGAAAAATTCTCTCTTATTTTGAGTTTCGCAACTGAGTTTTCTGTGGTTAATAAGATTTCCTTTGGCATGTTTTACTAAACATCAATCACATCCAACTACTGCATATTTTCCTTGTTCTATATTTTCTGCAACATTTCTTTTAAAGCTGTAATGTTGAAGTATTTCATACAGACATAGCTTTTCCAGATGTTTACTCCTTTTGGGATAGTATGTATCCAACATATTAGTTTTAAGAATTTCTGTACTTTCTGGTTCATTCAGTGCTAAGTATTCTATTTCTTCTAATGTTTTCAATACTCTATTTCGTGTGCAGGCAAGACCTAAACTTACCCAAATGATTCCTCTTGACTTTGAATATAAACTATAAGAGCACAAGCGATGCGAACATTCATAGGATCCAATCTCTCGGTGGGAAAGCATTTTCAAGCTAAAGCTGTACAATTCTTTGCTAAGACTCTTCTCTTGTGAAATTTCTTCCCACATTTCTTTCATCTCTGTCATTTCTGATTTCGTTATATATGATGTAACATAGCGTGCAACGGCAATTGAATTATCTGCAACATATTGAATGTCCATGTTTGCATTCCACATTTTCAAAATAACTGGATTGTAGTCATTAATATACTTTGACTGTTCTGTTCTTTTTAAGTTGTATGTATTTTTGGGAGATTTCCGAGTTATTGTATGCCTTACTGCTGACAAAAAAGAATATACTCTTCCTTTAGAAATTATTGGACGTGGGAATCCGAAACAACACTTAAATTTCCCTTTAGACTTGTATTTTCATCGACAGTACTTTCCACAGCGGTGACTTTGAAAACGTAAAACTTGTTGTCTCAAGCTCTTTTCTCCTCCTTCTCTTGGAATGTCACAGGTAACATACTGTTCGATGAAAGACAATACAATTTCATCAGTATCACTTCCAAATTTTGGAGCATGCTTTATCCATAATAGCATGTGTATATGAGGAGCACCTCTGGCGTGGTACTCTTTTCGCCCCAAAAAATCAGTAACTTCTCCAAGAGGACAATTATTTTTATTGCAGATAAAAAACATCATAGTTTGAAACCTATGGTTAAAATACCTGCACACATTTAAAGGATCCAAAGAACAGAGTTATCCAGGTGTCTTCATTTCAATATTTTTTATATTTGAATTTGCTTCTTGTAGAAATTCAAGTACATCTTCCCATGCATATTCAGCACAGCTAAGTGTTACAAACCATGTTGGTGTACCTAAGTTTCTTAACATACATTTAAGCTCACCGTGAAGACGAAACCAATATTCATCAGTACCACGATGACATGCCATCAAATTAATTAACTGTGATTCTAAATTTTCATCTCTTTGTTGAACTTTATCCATGAATTCTTTTGCAGAAACATGTGATTGATTAACTCCTGTTTTTAATATGTGGTTCACTGCATATGAAAGAGAAGACAAATCACTTACAAACAGAAGATGAAATATATATGGAATGCACTGTCGAAATCTAGGATCTTCAGAGTACAATCTTGTCGAGCGGTATTCTGAAGCTGGAATCCGTACCGGTCGCTCATCAAATCGTCCAACTTCTCCAGTGGGGAAAAGCTGTGGAAAACAACGAGCTTCTAAGCTTTTTTCCTATACACTAATTGGAGTTCCCTTTGCTTTTTTCATTTGAAATAATTCAATGCTGTTTCCTATCACTTCTTTTGAATGTAGAGTATGTATCGTGTAATGTTCATAAATCTCTTCACTGCTGGACTTGTCCACTTTTTCTATTTGGCCACTTGAAATTTCTGATTCATCTTCTAAACATATTACCTGTTCATCAACATTTACAGTTTTATAATAAATATTGTTCTCTACAAGATATAACGTAGCCTTTTGAAGTTTATTAACATCTACAAACTCTTGCCATATTTTTCGACTCTTTGTTGGGACACCATTTACTAGAATAACTACTGGCTCATTTTCCTCTTTGTCTCCACAAACAGTTTCAATATTTTTCTTAAAATCTAAAGGTAAGTACACAACTCTTCCTTTCAGACCTCTTTGTAAATCTGTTGGTGGCAGCCTACCTGTTTTAGGCTCCATACGAATTATGGCTTGAAATGGGTGTACAGATTGAATAAGAAGGGACTCATAAGCATTCAAATCTGCCAGTTCCTCTGGAATAGCTACTAACTCTAAGTTGTTATGTACTGCTCTAGCATGACATTTTGTTCTCTTCTAATTTGTTGTAACAATATTTACAAATATGTTGATCCGTACCCAACTCAAATCGACCTTCCACCAACAAGTAAGCACCAAATTGCTGCCACTTATCATTCTTTTCCTTTTCACTTTTTAAATATAAATTAACATTCCTAGTTTGACTTCTATAATGAGTACGGCGACAACAAATACAAACATAGGGTCCATTACGATGACTGGCGGATGCACCTCCGCGATGCTGGCGGTGGGAGAAAACGCAGTTTTTCGCCCGTGAGCAGCGGTGCCCCCGTCCACCATATTACAATGGCCAAACACAGCCCATTGTCCGACCGCCGCGGTGCAACTCGGACCGCAATCAAAACGCGCCCGCGGTGGAGACAACCAATCCAGAGCCACCGCCGTATGCAATGACGTCTCTCCCGCCATACAAATTAGGATGCGCAAAACAGCCAGGCCCACCGCAGCGGAGAAACCAGCCATTCAGAGCATACAGAAGCACCACAGCGGAGCGCAAAATCGCGAACCGGAGCCGAACGCCATGGACCCGGCACTACACGTCTTCCCGGCGCTGTACATGATCCACCTACAGCAAGCCATGGACGCCGACGCAGGTACGCCATCACACAACTCCGCTAACAAACACAATCCACAAATCCATGTCCGATGTAAGGTGCCTGCCCCCACCAGACAACCTTTGTGGGGACAGGAACAAAATCACAGGTGTAGCCACACATGTCCTACCTGCCACTAGTCCACCCCTCCACACCCCGGCCACCATGTCCGCGATCCTGAAATAATGCCCAGTTCACGTGACCGCAGCGGTGAATCCGCGAGTAAAAATGCACACAATGTAGTAGCCTGGGCCAGCGCAAGGCAGGGGCAGTGCCCAAAGTACACAGGGCAACACCTCCCCACTGCACACACTAGGCCCACCCACACCATGAAGGGACATGCCATGTGACCTCCCTGTGCCCCCACATGGCCAAAAAGCAGCCAGGTGAACACACACACTGCACCACACAACAAACAACTAGGGAGACAGCCTCATCAGGTGTGGCTGCAGAGCAACACACAGCGTACAAGCACTGGGCCAGGGGAACACACACACCACAACAACACCACACTCGTGGCAAGTAAACTGAGTCCAAGCACCAATTAAACACACACAGATAATGAACAAACACTCCAATGGACACACAGCCTGTCAAGTCACACAGACATACCCCACACTGACACACAGCAACAAACACAGACCACATGCCAACAGCAATGGAGGACAACAGATAGGAAACCCAAAGTGAGGTGCGCACAAATGGAATGGCAAGGAGCTGAACACCAAGAATGTGTATATCACATGCAAGGGAAGGAACACATTACATCCACCCCAGCCAAACAATCCACACATGGCAGTCACAGTGAGTGAAGTCAAACCACAGTCACCTCACTGCAACAACTCAGGGAGACAGCAAGGCAACCCATGAATAGGCACAGGGATGAAAGGAAGGGTATAAAGTCCAACCCTGATCAGCCACACATCTGAATCAAAACACATCACAGGAGTATGTCAGCAGCACAACACACAGGGCCCATTGCAATACTCCATGACAGTCAAACACAAGTATGAACCTTCACACAAACCCCACACCCATCACACCTGCAGCACACAACACCAGTGACAAACACAGTAGCTTGCCAATAACATCCAGTCAAGACACTGACAATCAAACACACCCCCTGGGTGGTATCCACAAACATCACACACACAGGTATGGCAGTACCACTGTACGCACAAAAACAACAGTCAAACACTGAACACAATCAAAACACACACACAGAACTACTACAACAACAGACAAGACCTGTGCAGCTAAACAGTGCAAATTCTATGTGAGCACAGACACAACAGGAGTACACAACCACATCAGTCATGAAAAACGCACAGACAACATACCACAACACATATAAGAAGTGCATCCACTAAAAACAAGAATGGAAAACAAAAGGCAGAAATGGGCCTACAATGACACATAGACAGACATACCACAACACCCATCCACTCAAAATGGTGTCACAGTGTACCACATGTCTGCACATGCACAACCATGACCATAGACACATCAAATGTGAGAGGAGAAAACACCAAGGACGCACATAAAACAAGCACGGCAACCACAATAGACCTCAGTCCATGTGACAGACACACAAGTAAGGCACACCACAATGGCAACACACCTGAATCAAACACAACAACAACACACACACACTGACAGGAAAATAGAACACCACACACAGAGCAACTGTCAACTGCATGACACAACAGAACACAAACACTGCACACAGCCACATCAGTCACAACACATGCACAGGCAAATATATCAACATGCTACAACAGCCAAACATCAGGGGGTGCACAACAGGCAAGGACAAGGCAACATCAACTCACAGCACTGCATGCACACCAAGCAGTGTGTGCCCAACACACATACCAGTTACAAACAGAGATGAGTGACACACCATGAACACACACAACAACAATCTAAACATCACACACACACAACAACACACCCAGGAAGTCAATCAGTCCACAGCAAACACACATACTACTAAGCCAACACACACAGATGCAGAAGTCTGGGACACAAAAGTTGAAACAACATGATCAGAGGAAACAAGACATTGGCAATGTTGAAGTAGAAAATAGAGCATGTGTCACAGTAAACAATACCCACACAGTAACCCTTTCATTTAGCAAGGACACTGACAAGGCAGACAACAGGAGTAAATATCTTATTTTTATTTACATTTCACACTGTCATGCAGCAAAAGTCAGACAAGAGCAAGGCCAGTGGCCAGTTCAAAGTTCAGGTGAGGTACATGAGATCCTGCACAGGCAAGGGGCAAACAGCAGTGAACAACAAGGCCAGTGGCCAGTTCAAAGTGCAGGTGAGGTACATAAGATCCTGCACAGGCAAGGGGCAAACAGCAATGAACAACAAGGCCAGTGGCCAGCAAACAGCAGTGAACAACAAGGCCAGTGGCCAGTCCAAAGTGCAGTTGAGGTACATGAGATCCTGCACAGGCAAGGGGCAAACAGCAGTGAACAACAAGGCCAGTGGCCAGTCCAAAGTGCAGGTGAGGTACATGAGATCCTGCACAGGCAAGGGGCAAACAGCAGTGAACAACAAGGCCAGTGGCCAGGACACAGTGCAGGTGAGGTACATGAGAAGCTGCACAGGCAAGGGGCAAACAGCAGGGAACAACAAGGCCAGTGGCCAGGACACAGTGCAAGTGAGGTACATGAGATCCTGCACAGGCAAGGGGCAAACAGCAGTGAACAGCAAGGCCAGTGGCCAGTTCAAAGTTCAGGTGAGGGACATGAGATCCTGCACAGGCAAGGGGCAAACAGCAGTGAACAACAAGGCCAGTGGCCAGTTGAAAGTGCAGGTGAGGTACATGAGATCCTGCACAGGCAAGGGGCAAACAGCAGTGAACAACAAGGCCAGTGGCCAGTTCAAAGTGCAGGTGAGGTACATGAGATCCTGCACAGGCAAGGGGCAAACAGCAGTGAACAACAAGGCCAGTGGCCAGTCCAAAGTGCAGGTGAGGTACATGAGATCCTGCACAGGCAAGGGGCAAACAGCAGTGAACAACAAGGCCAGTGGCCAGTCCAAAGTGCAGGTGAGGTACATGAGAAGCTGCACAGGCAAGGGGCAAACAGCAGTGAACAACAAGGCCAGTGGCCACTCCAAAGTGCAGAGTGAGTACATGACATCCAGCACTGGGAATGTGTGGTACAGTACCCTGCCATGGTCAGCAACACACTCAGGGCGTCATAAATGGGCAGTCCATGGTACCACTGTGGGAGAGACATGTGTGTGAGGGTGACCAACACTCAGACTTGGCTGGCAGTATGACTGGGAGGTGGCTGTCTGTCGGGGCCAGTTGGGGTTCTGGCTCGGGGAGAGAGAGGCCCAGCTGAGGTAGAGCCATCAGTGTTCTGGGAAGCCTGAGGGCTGCTAGGTCCATGTGTGGTAGAGCCAGCAGTGGATTGGGAAGCCAGAGGGCTGCTAGAACCAGGTGGGGTGGTGGCATGTGGAGGTGGACTCATGCTTGCACGAGACCCAGTGTGTGTGGGAGAAGTTGGAGGGGTTCCCTTCCGCTTCTTGGGGATTTGATATGGCTACCCTGTCCTGGGATTAATGCTAAGTGGGGTGTATACAACAGGCACACTCGTCACAAAAGCTGGCTCATGTGCAGATGCTGGTCCCCCCTCTGGGGACGTGCTGGATTCTTTGGGACGCTTGGCCCCGGATTGCCTCGGCCCCTGCATCACCTGTTTACCCGGTGTCACCCCTACAGCGGCCTCCTTCCCCTGCTTCACAGGGCTCTGGATGGGAGTAGATGTTGTGGGTGAACTTGCCTTGGAGCTCTTCTTACGTGTACCCTTAGCAGGCACCTGTGTGTCACTGGGCACGGAAACTGTGTGCTTGTCTCTGCGAGACACATTTGGGACAGGTGAGTCCTTGGCTGGGGATGCCTCTGAGGCATGTGAGCCTGAGGCCTGCTCTGCCATCCTTGCCCTGGGTGTGGCCTGAAGTGCTTTTGCCTCTGCGCTCTGGTGTGGGTTTACCTTTCTGTGGGGATGGTGTCTGTGGCCTGGACTGCTTGGGCTGCTACTGCCGTGTGCTGCGTGTGCTGTATCTGTCCCTTGATGTCTGTGGTGTGTGGTCACTATCATCAGATGCGGCCACTGGCAGGGTGGTGGGCCTAGGGACTGGAGCTGGACTATGGGATTGGGCAAGTTGAATGGCTGCTGTCACTGCAAAGGCCAGAGACTGTACAGTCCAATGTAGCCCACCCATGTCGGAATGCACGCCCTCCATGAAAGCCACCACCTGTGGCAATTTTTTGTCATGGTCCAGGAAGGCATTGAGGAGAGCTGTCTGACCCACACACAGCTGGCGCAAAAGGTCCACAGACTCCGCACTGATGGCAGCAGGGGGACAGGGGCAGGGGCAGCGGTGCCTGGGATGAAGGACACTCTTCCCTTCCTCGTGGTGCGAACACGGGCAGCAAAAGTGGGAGTAGCAGGGAGGGTGGGCAATGAACGCTGTGTGGTGGACGAGGAGGCAGACTCCCCGTTTCCTTCGGACAAAACCATAGATGCATCACCGCCGTCGTCAGATGACGTAGAGGTCTGCGTTTCTGGCAGGGACTCCTCTAGATGACTACGGTCCCCCTCTGATGCGCTGGTGACATCCGTGTCACTATGCAGGTGAGCATCACCTGTGCCTGATGCCTCACCACTGGTGTCCATCCCGTGTCCTTCCGTTCCCATGTGAGATGCTGCATGAGAGAGAGAGAGAGGATAAGTACATCTGCATCAAGTCAACAAATATCTGCAAGTGAAGCATCACTAATGATGGACAATGATCCATGTTGGACAACACCATGGGCAGTAACATTGTGCAACCTCAATACAAACATATAAATAACCGTGGAATGATGCAAAATTGTACAGAATCCACCCATGTGATAGACACACAGCCATTTAGCCTGTTGGTGGCTACGTCTAACAACACACACATATCCCTCTGTGCACACCTAGGGCCCTGAAGGGTTCAAAGATCCTACTCACAACATGTTGCCAACGTCACAACATGATCCAGGAGAAGGCACCAACACAGACACAGACCCCAACATAACCACACACAATGTCCATGGGCACATGCCATCCACCATGTCGTATCTTGGGGCACAACTACAGTTGCACATCGGTGTCAGATGTTTAGCCAGCACTAATCTGATGTCAGGCAATGCACACATTGATAATGGCACACTCAGATCATGCACTGTGCTGGACCCTGACATGTGATGTCCGTGACGACACCAATGAAGAGGGTACCAGAAGCCAAAAACTACAAATGTGAAGTCAAGGTCCATTACACCAATGACATGGGAAGGTACATGTAGGGGAATGCATGACAACTGCACCACACACCGCGGCCACTTACACACCATTGCATCACACTAGCAACATCACAGCCCTGCACTGGCCCAGGCCTGGAGCACATGCTGGCAAACAACAACCAGAGTCACACTCACAGAATACTCACCACCAGCTTGCTGCTGATGCACCTTCAGACGTGCATCCAGGTCAGGCTGCCTCACTGCTAAAATGCGTCCCATTAGTGGTGTCATGCTGCGCCGCACAAACCTGCCGGATCGAGGGATCAGCCCCAGTGTCATCTCTGCCACGTTCCTGCTTAGCCGTGCGATGTCATCCCACCTCTTGTGACAGTGGGAGCGTCGTCGTTTGGAGACACCCAGTGCACGCACCTTTGATGAAATGGCCCTCCACACGGCCTTGCGCTGGTTGACTTTTAGCTGTAGACATGGGAGACAAGAGGGGGCAACATTCAGTGTAACCAACCACCATTCCCCAGTGCAGGACCATGACACTGACTCATCCCAAATTCTGCCATTACGTCAGCGGCGACAATACATCTGCTAATTGCAAACATCATCATGTGTGAAACACACATTAAGGCATGCAGGTATGAGGGTGGACACAGTACATGCCCATCTCCTGGCCATGCATGACGCCAGCAGAGAGCTAAATGTGTATGCTGACCACATCTAATGCAATATTCTGGGAATAACAAGACATGCATGACATCACTACATATGTGACTGGGAATACTCACTGTGCCCAACACTGCGCAGCCCACAAAGCACTTGCCCTGCAACTGCCACACTGTGTCATTGATGTCACATTGAGGGACATGACCTCACGAACGCAGACCCTCATCACAAGCTCTGTTGTGTGCAATCTACATCTCTGTAATGGCACATTGATGGAGACTCAAGAGGAAAAGCACATATGTGACACTCTGTACATTCAGTGTTGTGTCACTGTCAGATTGGGCAGTGAATGTGCAGGCCATTTGGGGTCACACAGAGGTCCAACGTGGGGCAGCTCATCCCGTACATGGAGTGACGATTTGGAAACACAAACAGTGCCAACACATGCTAGTATGTGCACATGCTGGTGGGGACGGAAGAGTCCGGGCACAATAATGTTTGAATGTACCGTGTCATAGGTGAATGACCAACAAGAGTGTCACCCTGGGGGATTCAGGTCCTGAGTATGGCGCAGAACTTGAGATGAGGCACATATAGAGGTCTAAACAATGGCCTCACTACCCTCTGGACAGCAACACTAGCTAAGGCCACAGATGGGCCTGTGAAGGACATCAGGGACACATACAGACATGCAGACTGGCAATCTCTATCCTGACTCGTGAAATGAAAAGGTGCAGCCTCACTGTATGTCTGACAAGACATCATACTTCCCTCTGATCTGGATGTGCAGGCAGGGAAACCTGTTGAATAGGCCAAACACACCTTCCCCCTGGAAACAGCATGCCAGGCAGTGCCTGACCCACCCTCACACTGCCACGCACATACTGCAGCAGATCAACTTCATGTGTCCCCCACCCTGCACTCTCACTCACACTCTGAGTTACTCACCACGACATTAGGCGCACCAAAGAGCCTTGGATACTGGTTGAGCACCTCGTCCACCAGGAGCTCCAGTTCCTCGGTGGTGAAGGGAGTGGCACGGATCTTCTCAGTCCTTGCCATCACTGTGGGCAGGAGAGAGCAGCAGCGGCTGTTGGTGGTGAGGGGTCTCAGTCAGCAGTCCCTGGAGGCAGCAGCAGGTGAGGGGTCTCAGGCAGCAGTCCCTGGAGGCAGCAGCAGGTGAGGGGTCTCAGGCAGCAGTCCCTGGAGGCAGCAGCAGGTGAGGGGTCTCAGGCAGCAGTCCCTGGAGGCAGCAGCAGGCAAGGGGTCTCAGGTAGCAGTCCCTGGAGGCAGCAGCAGGCGAGGGGTCTCAGTCAGCAGTCCCTGGAGGCAGCAGCAGGTGAGGGGTCTCAGGCAGCAGGCTCAGTGAGCTGTGGCAATATGTGGCTCCCTCACACACATATATAACCCCCAGGGCTCGTTTCTGTGGTTCTAAGCTGCTGCAATTGGTGTTCCAGGTCTGCCTCATTCAAATACATCCAATGACCACCTCCGCGGTGGCGGAGCACGCCTACCGCGATTTTCAAAGTTGCATCAGGCAACCGCGATTGCGCTTCCCATTGGCTGGAAGGGCATGGTCCATGGTGGTGACACACCGCAGGGGACAGGCGTGTGGTACCGCGGTGGTGCATCTTACGAGTGCAGCCAATGAACGAACCCGCGGTGGCGGAGCACGCCTACCGCGATTTTCAAAGTTGCATCAGGCAACCGCGATTGCGCTTCCCATTGGCTGGATGGGCATGCTCCATGGCGGTGACACACCGCTGGTGCCAGGCGGTAGTTCCCGCTATTCCTGAGCCATGCATTGCCATGAGTGACCGGGATCTGGGTGGCAGAGCATGCCATCCGCCATTAGCCATATGTATTTGCCTAGCAATCCTGCCATGCTGTCTCGGGCCATGGCGGTGACACACCGCTGGTGCCAGGCGGTAGTTCCCGCTATTCCTGAGCCATGCATTGCCATGAGTGACCGGGATCTGGGTGGCAGAGCATGCCATCCGCCATTAGCCATGTGTATTTGCCTAGCAATCCTGCCATGCTGTCTCGGGCCATGGCGGTGACACACCGCTGGTGCCAGGCGGTGGCTACGGCGAGGGTGCAGCATGACATTGTTGACTATGGGTGTGATGGTGTTCTTAGAGCACGTTCAATGCAGCAATGGACACATCGTGTAGTGTCAATGTCATGGGTCATATCTGTACTTTGAACAGTGGTCACTTTCAATTAAACATGGAACTTGATTCAATTGAAATGAGCTATAGTTCGTAATGAGAGCCTATACTTCAGATCTAACACCAAATGCAACACTGAAAGGACTAATGGGGCACATTACTCCTACACAATTTCATATCTGAACCAAACATTTTGCCCAAAGTTCATGTCTCTCACCCCATTGCCAGCCAAATTTCGTATCTGAGCCAAATTTACACACACATATTCATAATTCACACAATATGTTGCTACACAGTACATGATTGTACATAGATTTCAGCATTGTCTCCATTACTCACCACATATGTCACACTGTAGTCTGTTTGTTATCACCTATTTCAGCATTCATGTAAGGTTATTGTTCGCTGTAGCAAAACCAAGAGTATGTGTCCACATGGACATGTGTGTGCTATACACACTGAAGCTTGTAACATACATCACCGACACACTTTGAAATATGTGCCTCCTTAATCAATTGGCCTGTCTGTATGCATTTGGGTATGTTTTGTCCCCATATCTGCAAAATGTCATCAGCATTACTTGTGTCATTGTGTAGGATATGTGCTCATGTTGGTCTGCCTGTCATATGTGAATTTGTCACATGTATATTCCACAGCTGTGAGTATGTTGATATAGTATTTTATGTGTGTGGTGTGTTACGTTGGTACTCACCAAGGACAGGTGCATTGACCTTGTCCACATGAAGATCGTTGGCTTGCTGAGGGACTGTAGCCAAATGTGGTGCTGGTGCTCACTGACTGGTAAGTTTGACATGGCATCTGTGACCAGTAGAAGGTGACCCACAATTGGCCAGGACAGTTCAGCATTGCGTGTGCTTTCATGTGCAGTAAGTGTGTGCAGTTTTTGCAGGGTGCACAATTAGGACACGTGTGCAGTGATATTAAACTGACACGTGTGGATAAGCCTGCTATGGTGTGGTAGCCTTTCGGGGGCACAAGCTGGTCCTGCGCTGTGTGGGTGAACTGATGGTGCTGTTGACTCAAGCTAATGATGGCATCCAAGACAGGTAAGATATACCTTGATAGGGCTGGCTGTGGCACCCATCTAACTCAGACTTTTGTTGTTCTAATGGTATCAGAGGCCAACAAGTGATGCACAGCCAGCATCTTCTTCTGCAGAGGAATGTTGAGAGTCCGCTTTGTTGTTCCTGACAGGCTGTGTGGTATGTGGCTCAGGATGCTTTAGATAGTCGTCCTTTTGTACCTGTGTCGTGCGATGACATCCCCTGTTGTTATGTGCATGAGGCTGTTGTGTCTTCGGTATTTACTCAGTATATTCATGCGTTGACTTTTAGGTGTAGTGGTGTGGCTTTGTCCGTGTGGTGGTGTTGGTTGTTTCTGTGTCACTGTTGTGTGTCCAAGCAGCTGGAGTATTAGCTCATTGGCAAATGTATTACTTTAGTTGTGTGTCTGGGCAGTGCTAGCTTTATACTGCATGTCATAGTGCAACTTTAGTGCAGATTGACGTTTGTCTACAGTCCTTTTGGATCACGTACCTTATCCACTTTATGTGTGCCACATTGACAATCTGTGTGCTTGCTGATGATATTGTGCAGTTGTGTTGTTGTGTCTTTATTCACGTCAAGACTGCATATGCTGGTCATTATTAGTCATTGAGTGACTTTAAATTGTGTGTAACAGCATGTATGGCATGTCTACTGATGACAGTGGATATTGGCACAGGCTTGTGAATATGTCTGTGAGTGTCTCTAGACTTGTGTGGATTAGCATTGGCTCACATTCCATGCTGAGTCCTTCAGAAGTGGACAAATTGTGTAGTTCATGTGTCCCATGTCATGATTGCACAAGAATGTGTGGCACGTACAGCAGACATTTGGAAGCCAGCAGTGTTTCTGTTTCACACATGTCCTGTATCATTTACTGTCCCGGCTGTTTGCACCAGATTCCTAAATGTGACTATTACCATTCACAGACACAGTTTCCATGTTTGTTGTTCTCACTGTGGTAATGCTGAAGACGTGTAGTACAATGTATCACGACTGTTGACTTGCACTGTATGGTGCATTGTGATGTCAGTCAATGTTTGCGCTGTGTGAATCAGAAGCTACGGAGTTGTGCATATCTCATGGTCTGTTGCAATGACGTGTCCCCTTTCATCTCACCTAGGAGGCGACCCAATGTGTATCGTCCTGTGACCCTGCTGGCTAACATTGAGGATGATGACGTGATACGCAGATTCTGTCTGGACCGCACGAACATCCAAGACCTGTGTGCCATGTTGGATCCTCACCTGCGGGCTGGCAGGACATACCCAACAGCATTGACAACGGAAACAAAGGTGATGGCGGCACTGCATTTCCTGGCCAGTGGGTCATTCCAGGAGACAGTGGGCATTGCAGGGGGGATGTCTCAGCCCACCTTCAGCATGGAGCTAAGGGATTTCCTGTTGGCCATGATGCGATACAAGGACCAATACATCAGTTTTCCAAGGCGTGCGGCTTTGGCGGATGTAAAGGCGGATTTCTATGCCCTTGGCCACATCCCGAATGTTGTAGGTGCTATTGACTGCACACATGTTGGCCTGGTTCCACCACAGGCACAGGAACACATCTATCGGAATCGTAAACATTCCCATTCCATCAATGTGCAGGTGGTGTGCCAGGCCGATATGATCATATCGCATGTATGTGCCAGGTTTCCGGGCTCCGCACATGATTCATACATCCTGCACAACAGCATTGTGCCCCAGCTGATGGCCAATATACTTCCTGAGCGGGCATGGATTGTGGGTGAGTAGGCAGAGTCAAGTTGTGTGCTGTGTGTGCCATGCTGTCCTCTGCCACAGTTGTATTACTGAATCGTTATGTTTATTTCACACCTAGGTGACTCTGCATATCCCAACAGACCGTGGTTGCTGAGCCCACTACGCAATCCTAGGACACCGTCTGACGTCCGCTACAACAATGCCCATGGTAGAACACATCGGGTGGTGGAGCGAACCTTTGGTCTCCTAAAATCGAGATTTCGCTGCCTGGACCGGACCGGAGGGGCACTCATGTACTCACCCAAGAAGGTGTGTCAGATAGTGGTAGCATGCTGCATGCTGCACAACTTGGCCTTACGGAAAGGAATACCCATGATCCTGGACGATGATGACCAGCCAGGGCCCCCCCTTGCATCCCACAAATGTCCAGTGACGAGGATAGTGGTGAGGAGGAAGGTGTCACCAGCGTCAGCAGCTCATCAACCGCTACTTCACTTGAAGGTGGGTGACGATGTACAACTGGTCCATTGTCTGTTGATGTAGTTGTTTGGGTGGAGGTCTATGTGATCTTTGTGAGTGCATCCTGTTGTTGACTCAGTGCTGGCTGCCTATGTGTTGGATACAGGGTATGTAGGAACTGCTACAGGATGTCTCTGTTGGTACTGTTGCACATTGTTATGTGTGCATATTGTTGTACAGTGAGGACATGTGTTGTGTGATGGCTGTGATGCCACCACCTGACTAGTGACTTTTGTTCTGTTGTCTTTTGCTAGGTCCCTTCTGCCTCCCCTTGCCTACAGAGGATCCATGCTCCTGTGACATTGTAACCATGGTAAACATTGCACATACTGTGATAAACATGGAGCAGACTCAAATACATTGGTGCGTTATTGTTGTTTATTGTCAATGGGTATATGTGAGAGGAAGTGGATATTTACATAAGTGTGAATGGTGAATCTATGAGTTGGCAGTGATGGTAGATGAGACAATCAAGTAGGCACCACATTGATGTGGTGACACAGTCCAACAGACGGATGCCATTTCCATGGCAGTGTGGGTAAGGACAGTGTTCCAAGTCAATGGCAGGGTGAAGAGTGTCATCACAATATTTTGGGGCGATATTCCGCCCCAAGTCCAATGGCACAGCGTAATGCTGTTTGCGCAATTTATTTTCTGCAAGTACTCAAATGTATTCAAACCTGTGAGCACGCAACGTTGAACGAATGGAGTGAAAAACATGATGAACTATGATTAAAGAGGGTGTGCATTCCCTACTATTTAAAATTGTTTTCATAAAATTGACCTAATTCGGGTTTGCACCCAATGCCAAAGACATACTTTATGATGAACCTTGTTAAAAGGGCTATTTCCACACGTACGGCGGAAGACCTGGTTCATCCAACAATGTTTTACTGAAGGGGCATCTAAATGAATAGTAACAATGTTTTACTGAAGGGGCATCTAAATGTATAGTAACATGCATTGGCAGACATCAGTGGAACAAGTTCTAATTTGGTAACGTGTTTAAACGTGCGTAGTTGTACTCTTAGCATTTATCTTTAGCAATATGTTGACACTGGATTTTCACTGGGACGCTTTGTAGTTTGTCGTTTTTACGTTGTATTAAGGTGCGTTGTGGGAAGAGTAGTATTTGAAAATGAAGGGCGGGTTTCAGTGTAGGTGGGTTAATGAGGTGGTTCAATCAGGACTTGAGAAAGCAGGAGGAGCTTGGGCATGGGTGTGTGTTTAAAAACAGCCGGTGTGAAAAGTACGGGAAACACAGAAGCCGAAAGAATGTGAGGAGAAAGGAAGTATTATCGAGTGCAGGCAGGTACGTGGAATTTTGTCAGAATGAGAGTGTGGTTTTGAACATGGGAGAGTGTGAACAGGCCGAAGGCTCGGGGAGAATGTATGGTAGAGAGGAGAGATGTAGGGCGGGAAAAGATGGGACGTTTGCAGGTTTGTGAATTCTGGAGGGTGGAGTTGGTTGGTAAGAAGACGAGTTGATGCAGACACGGGCGTAGAGGAGGGGGGAGTGGTGGAAATGAGGTGAATGGCATATGGATAAATGAGAAAGTGAGTATGAAAAGAAGGGTGGGAGGCAATAGTGGGGAGTATGAGGAGGGGGAGATGGTTGAGTAAGGAAAAGAATAATTGTTGAGTAGGGAGAATGAATGGTTGCATGGATGGAAGGGGAGATATGGGATAGTTTGTAAAAAAGTGTGCACACACAGTTGAGGAGTTTGGTTCAAGGTCAAGCCGTCAGCCAGAGGGAACCACCGATTTAATAAAGGGAGATATATATGGGGGAAGAGGGTTGGAACCAGCCTGGTATATAAAACAAAAAATAAGGGAATGTGACTTGATTGAACACGCATTGGGATATTAGCAAAAGCGAAAAGTGATGTTTTAATTGTAATAGGGGTACATTTATTTTCGCACTGGATTATTGTGGTTTTGTTATGAATATATATTGATGTTTTTATTAATAATGTTTGTTTGATTGTTACTTGTAGTGACCCCTGACGAAGGGCTCGTAATGCCCGAAATGCATTGGGTTTAACAAAATAAAATACTGCCTTGGATGAATTGCTGCATTTGTACGTGTTTTTGCAAAAAGGTCCGGATGGACAATCGTGAATAGGAGAAATCTTTGAAAATTGGCATGTTACCCTACGTGTGGAACAAAAAGAGGATTGAAGTGAAATAATATGATGAAAATCAGGAGAACTTTGAATACATTTGAGTACTTGCAGAAAATAAATTGCGCAAACAGCATTACGCTGTGCCATTGGACTTGGGGCGGAATGTCGGCCCAAAAATATTGTGATGTAGTACCCAGGTGCCATTTGGGCAAGGCACCACAAACCTGTGAGCACGCAACGTTGAACGAATGGAGTGAAAAACATGATGAACTATGATTAAAGAGGGTGTGCATTCCCTACTATTTAAAAGGGTGAAGAGTGTTGCCATCATGGCTGGCTCCTTGACTGGCGTTTGGCAGGTGTTTTGCCATGGGTGACTCCCAAGTTGTTCTTTGGACGGCCCCTCCTTCTTTTGGCAGGGGGGGCATCATCTGCTAGGCCACTGGGGACTGAGGAGTCACCCCTCTCCGTGCCCGCAGGGGTGGATGATGAACTGTCATCCTGCGGGACAACGGGGGGAGGTGGAGGTGTGTGATGTGGCACTGGCCTATCCCTCAGTACCGCCACTAACTGGCCCATGAGGTCCGCAATTTGTCCCATACGGTTGTCCATGGACCTCAGCAGATGTTGGAGCTCCAGGGCATCTTCGTGGGCCTGGCCCATTTGTGCCTGTGTTCGTTCATAGGCACCCACGACTCTGGTGATGTTAGCCAGGGCTTCGGTCACAGTGTCCGGTGTTGTTGGAGTCCCACTTGTCCTCCCACCTGCCCTGCTATCACTGGCCTGTTGCCTCACCACTCTAGCCACACGCCTGCCCTCCACAGTTGTTGGTGTTGGCTGGGCATCCTCTGTGGCTGGGCGAATGTTGCAGGCAAAGGTGGTAGTGGTGGTGGTGGTGGTGGCGGCACAGGTTGTTCCAGCAGGGGTCAGCATTGTTGTTGTTGCTGATGGTGGGGGGGCAGTGGGGTCATGTGACCGGTTGCGCCCTGGCACACCAGATGGGCCGGCTTGGAGCTCCTCATCCAAAGAATCCAGGGACTCCGCATCCGAGTGTCCATGTTCCGGGGGTGGAGACTGGCTCTGCAAGTTGAGGTTGTTGTCCTCTGCAGTCAGTTGTTGGTCACCTGTGTAACAGAGGGTACATGGTCATTGACTTACAGCCATATGGCTTGCTGTGTTTGATGTCTCTTATTTACATGTTATGCAACACACAGTTACGTATTTCATGAGTTGAATGTCTGCACAGTGTTGTTCGTCATGACATGATGTGGAGGTACATACATCTTGTTCCATGGTGTGAAAAGTCATTGGATGCCATGCCCAACTTGACACGCTTTGTATGGAACTGATGAGTTGTCATCTGACAACTGTCTGCCATGCAACTTGATGTGATGCATCGAGGATGATTACTCTTCCCGACAGATGTTACATATGCACATGTACTACACATTGTCACATTGTTATCTCATGCATACCTTTGTAATGTTCTGTGCTTGTATTTATTTGCTGGACAGACCATGCCTTTTTATTGTTACTATGGTCCTTCATGCTCAACACCCATGGAATTTGCACATAGCTTTCTGTGCAGGGCATATTTGGTCCCTGATTTGCTTACACATGGGTTTAGTTGAGTCACAGTTCTGTTTCTGTCACAGTTACATACGCATCGCTGTCTGCATTCTATCAACTGGGATGTAATTGGGGTGTATTTTGTTGTGATGTGTGGCATTGTGTTGGCATTAGCTCAATGCTTTCGTTGAGGAATGGTGGGGTGCATGCACTGGCTGCTTACCTGTACAGTTGGCATCTTTTGGGTGGACTTTCTATCACATGCTTCTGGGTGGGAGGGAGAGCTCCTTCCTGCTGAGGGATGGGGCAGGGTGTGCCTGGTGGGAGTTGTAGTGCAGGCCTCCCTATTCCCAACACTCCTCCCTGGAAAGAGGGCTACCTACCTGTTAGGTGAGGGTGTAGCACACAATGGCTGCCACATGGGTGTGGGGAGTAGTCCATCCTGCTCAGCTGTGGGACAGGGGGCCTGGTGGGAGTTGTAGTGCTGGCGTCCCTATTCCAAACACTCCTCCCTGTAAAGAGGGCTACCTACCTGTTAGGTGAGGGTGTAGCATACAATGGCTGCCACATGGGTGTAGGGAGTAGTCCATCCTGCTCAGCTGTGGGACAGGGGGCCTGGTGGGAGTTGTAGTACAGGCCTCCCTATTCCAAACACTCCTACCTGTAAAGAGGGCTACCTACCTGTTAGGTGAGGGTGTAGCACACAATGGCTGCCACATGGGTGTGGGGAGTAGTCCATCCTGCTCAGCTGTGGGACAAGGGGGCCTGGTGGGAGTTGTAGTGCTGGCCTCCCTATTCCAAACACTCCTCCCTGTAAAGAGGGCTACCTACCTGTTAGGTGAGGGTGTAGCACACAATGACTGTCACATGGGTGGGGAGTAGTCCATCCTGCTCAGCTGTGGGACAAGGGGGCCTGGTGGGAGTTGTAGTGCAGGCCTCCCTATTCCCAACACTCCTCCCTGGAAAGATGGCTACCTACCTGTTAGGTGAGGGTGTAGCACACAATGACTGCCACATGGTTGTGGGTAGGGGGAATAGTCCATCCTGCTCAGCTGTGGGACAAGGGGGCCTGGTGGGAGTTGTGGTGCAGGCCTCCCTATTCCAAACACTCCTCCCTGTAAAGAGGGCTACCTACCTGTTAGGTGAGGGTGTAGCACACAATGGCTGCCACATGGGTGTGGGGAGTAGTCCATCCTGCTCAGCTGTGGGACAAGGGGGCCTGGTGGGAGTTGTAGTGCTGGCCTCCCTATTCCAAACACTCCTCCCTGTAAAGAGGGCTACCTACCTGTTAGGTGAGGGTGTAGCACACAATGACTGCCACATGGGTGTGGGGCGTAGTCCATCCTGCTCAGCTGTGGGACAGGGGGCCTGGTGGGAATTGTAGTGCAGGCCTCCCTATTCCCAACACTCCTCCTTGGAAAGATGGCTACCTACCTGTTAGGTGAGGGTGTAGCACACAGTGACTGCCACATGGTTGTGGGTGGGGGGAGTAGTCCATCCTGCTCAGCTGTGGGACAAGGGGGCCTGGTGGGAGTTGTAGTGCAGGCCTCCCCTTTCTCAACACACCTCCCTGGAAAGATTGCTACCTACCTGTTAGGTGAGGGTGTAGCACACAATGACTGCCACATGGTTGTGGGTGGGGGGAGTAGTCCATCCTGCTCAGCTGTGGGACAAGGGGGCCTGGTGGGAGTTGTGGTGCAGGCCTCCCTATTCCCAACACTCCTCCCTGGAAATATGGCTACCTACCTGTTAGGTAAGGGTGCAGCACACAATGACTGCCACATGGTTGTGGGTGGGGGGAGTAGTCCATCCTGCTCAGCTGTGGGACAAGGGGGCCTGGTGGGAGTTGTGGTGCAGGCCTCCCTATTCCAAACACTCCTCCCTGTAAAGGGGCTACCTACCTGTTAGGTGAGGGTGTAGCACACAATGGCTGCCACATGGGTGTGGGGAATAGTCCATCGTGCTCAGCTGTGGGACAGGGGGCTGGTGGGAGTTGTAGTGCTGTTTGCCTGGACACATACAACACAGTAGATGTGGTCTACCTTTGTGATGTTTGAGGTGGGGTGGATGTAAAATCAGTGTGACCAGTGTGTGTTTTTGGGGTGCAGATGTGTGTGCTTGTGCCTCAGGGATGTATCTTTGTAGTTGTGCAAGACAGTACATGGCAGTTTCATGGTATACATTAGTTGGTACTTACCAGCCTCCACTCCCCCGGGTATTCCTTCAAGACTCTCTGGATGCAGTATGGCAAGCACCTTCTCCTCCCACGTAGTGAACAGTTTTGGTGGGATGGGAGGGCCTCCACCAGTCGCATCAGCCAGCTCACGATTCTTGGCCCTCCTCTTCTTGACAACACTCTTCAGGTCATGCCACCGCCTCATGTTTTCTTTCTTGTTGCGGGGCACATTCCCTATTGCATTGACCCTGCCCACTATCCTTGCCCACATGTTTGTTCTTGTGGCTAATGGTGTCTGTTGGACCATGCTGCCAAAGAGTTGTGGTTCTACTCTGATTATCTCATCTACCATTACTGTCAACTCAGTGTCAGTGAATTTTGGCATTTTGTGATGTGCCATGGTGTGTGCTGTGCTGATGTTTTGGGGTGCAGTTGTGAGGGTGGTGTAGGTGGTGTGTGTGTGTGTTGTTGTGCTGGTGAGATGTGTGGTGTTTTGCCTATCCAATGTGCTGCAGGCTTTGGTTCCTTCAGGGCTGGAGTAGTGCAAAGGATTGTGGACAGGGAAGGGGCTGGTTTTATGCTCAGCTATGTGGGTGTGTCAACATGGAGCAATGTAGTCAGGTGTGCTGTGTGAGTTGTCCTGTGATTTGTATAATTGAATTTGCCATGGGGGGTGTCATTGGGAGGTTTCTGCTCATTTTGGGGGCAGGGCTAGTTGGCTGTGTGCATTTGCTGGCCTTTTTTTATTTTTTTTTACTTGCCCGTCATTTTTTTGCGGAGCATCCGCAGCGATGGCTGTGCTGCAGGGCTTCCGCCGGATCTCACATTGGTTACTGTTGGCGACCGCGGCGGACGGAAACAGCGGAACGTACCGCTGTGACATCGGGGATATCATAATATCATTGGCGGTCACTCCGCGTGTCTGGCGGCGTGTTGATGTGTTTCCGCTATGTTACCGACCGTCGCGGTTGAATTTTCACTTTCTCTGCCCTCTACGGGCGGTTTTTCGATGGCTTCTACCGCCGCGGACGGAATGTGGCTTCTACCGCCGCGGACGGAATGTTTTGGCGGTTGATCATAATAAGGTCGGCGGGGTTTCCGCGGTACCTACGGACGGTGATTTTCCGCAACCATGGCGGTCGGATTTTTTTCCGCCAGTCATCGTAATGACCCTCATAGTTTGGTTTTTCAGAGGACACGGTCTTAAACTTTGTAATTTTTTCTACAAACTCATCAATACTAATCTCTTTCCTGTGTTCTTCAACATCTACACTTATCAAGCTCTCATTTTCTACACACTGCTGATGCGAACCAAAAAAACAAAACTGTATATCATCACAAATTTTTTGTACATCTGCTAAAGAACCGCGTAAAAGAGCTGTGTTCATTTCACTTAAACATCATGCAGGAGTTTTACCTAGTACACTTTCCGTTCTAACTTCCACATTCCTGAGTGGTGTACTGCTAACATTCTTAAGTGATGAAAAGTACTTTTACACACTTTTCTTGAAAGACAAGACAGAGAATGTCCGTACCACTTAGTATATTTTCTTACATTACATGGATCTAGTCCTTGTAACATCTTAATCTTATGTTTAACACTTTTTTGCATACTCTCGTAAACTTTTTCGCAATATGTCAATAGATTCCTGTCGAATACTGCAAATACTGTAACAATCCCACTTATATACAGGAGCTTGAGTACGCTTCTCTTGCACTTCTTCAGCTACTGCTTCTTCCACACTCCTAACAACCATTTCTTCTTTTGGAATGGGACAACCATCTTTCATCTCATAGCATCGACCACTAGTATCAACTGAAAACGCTAATGTGTTCTGTTGAAAGTAGGTTCAGTAGTAGAAGTGTGCTTTCATTCACCAGTGAAAGTTTCACAAAAGTTACTTCTATTAACAAGTCTTTTTCTTTTGCTCTTGTCTTTCATAAACTTCATTATTTTATCCAGTGTTTTGATTCTCTTCAATATTAAAATAAATGATTTTCGTTTCAAATCAAAAGCAGTATCTACTACACTTTCAATGTGTTGCTTCTTCTTATATGGTGCTGATCTTCTTTTATACTTTTTACAATCTTTTAATACATTTTGAATTACTCTACTTCGAAAGAGTCGTCCACGTATCTCTTTAAATTGTTTTTCTCTTCTTCTAACATGTGTTGTTTTTCCAAAAACTAATGTTTTTTACCATTAAAATGTCGTTCTCTTTCTGCTTTGTTCTAAAACTCTTCTTTTTCCTTTCATTGCTATCATATTTCTTTAATTTCTCTGCAACTCTTTTAAGAAAGTGTTTAGTACTCTTACCAGAACAAACTTTATCCTTAGTAACATTTTCATCTTTTTGTAACAGTCTTTTTACTTTTCTTTAAGTAGATCTGTTTTTTTTTGTTTTCTTCTCTTTCTGTCTTTTCTTGCCATCTTGAATTTGTGATCCAAACAAAAAAATTCTGAAAAACAAAAAAAAGTTTCAATAGTTTGTTACAAGAATTAACTATTTTAAATTAATTACTTATGAATACTGATATTAACTAGTAAGCAATTAATTACAATTACATTGGTATTCTCTTTATTACAAATAAAAAACAAAAGTGTACAAACAACCAAAAGAACTGCAGAAAGAGGAAAAATCGTAGTTAAAGACAAAGAAAGAGACAGAAAGAAAAAAAAAGTTTAGAAACACCTAAAAAAATACACAAACAATAGCACAGCTACTAAAAAATGTGAGAAATTCAGAAAGAGGCAACAGAGCTGCACAAGGAGACAATAGACTTGAACAAAGAAACAACAGAAGTGCACAAACATGCAAGAGAATGCACAAAGACGCAACAGTGATGCAGAAAGAGGCAAGACAACTCCAAAACAGGGAGCACAGGTACAGAAATAGGCAAGAGGGGTGCAAAAAGAAGCAAGACAGGTGCAGAAACAGGCTAACAAAGATGCTCAAAGACGCAACAAACGTGCTGAAACAGAGAAAAGTGGTGCAGAAACATACAAAATGGGTGGAAAAAGAGGCAAGATGACAGCCAAAAAGAACCAACAGAGGTGGAGATAGACCCAAGACATGTGCAGAAGAAGCAGCAGACCTGCTTAAAGTGGCAACACAAATGCATAAAGAATCAAGACATCTGCAGAAAAAAAAGTGAGGTACAGAAAGACGGAACAGAAGTGGAGAAACACAGAAGAGAGGTGTAGAAAAAAGCAAAAGAGATGCAAAAACGGGAAAGAGGCCTACAAAAAGAAGCAAAAAAGGTGCAGAAACAAATAAGAGAAGTACAAAAACAAGCAGCACAGCTCCAGAAACACACAAGAAGGATGCACAAACAAACAACACAAGTGCAGAAACAAGGAACTAACATGCTGAAACAGTACACACAAATACACAAACAAGCAACAGAACTCCAGAAATTCAAAACACCAATCTTTGCAATGTTACTATTGAAAGTCTCACCATACTCCTCAAACCATGCATACATCTGTCCGTGCCTTTTGCTAGTCCCATCATACATCTATTTGTATATATTTTTTATGTATGATGCCACTAGCAAAAGGCACAGACATATACATGCATGCGTTCAGGAATATGCAGAGACTTACAACAGTGATATGTGAAGGGTTGCTGCTTTATATTTGGCTAGTCCAAACAGTCTGAGTAGTCGCTGAATAGTGAAGCTACAAGAGAAAACTCAGGTTTAAAATATCCTGGCAGAGAAATTAATGATTAGGCTAGTTTGTGCGAGTCTGTGGATAGCTACACTTCAAGTACGCTGTATATATTTTGGTGTGTTCTTCAAATGGAAAGTGCAGTCTCTCTAGTTGAAAAGAGTGCATGGTCTTGCAACTGAGATATATCTCTACTTGTACATCTATTTTCACACATGTTATGCATCTAAAGATCGTACATCTATGAAACACATGTATACATGTATTTGTATCCTTCTTTCATGTAGGATGTCACTAACAATTTAACAAAGTAAACTAATCACTAATACTTCTGCCAGCATGTCTTAAGCCTCACTTTTGTCTAGCACCTTTACTATTCAGCAACTACTAAGAGTGTTTAGCCTAGCCAAATATAAAGCATGTCACTGTTGTAAGTGCCATCATATTCCTGAAAGCATACATACATGTGTCTGTGCTTTTTGTTAGTGACATCATACATAAAAGAGCATACAAATGCATGTATACCTGTGTTTTATAGGCCTACGATCTTCACATGCATAACATTTATGAAAATACATGGCTAGTGCCTCAGTAAATTAATGAGTGCAAGAGTAATGTCTGGCTGCCTAGAACACTGCATGGGTAGTACCTGAGTTAATGGATTAATCCAACTGTAGTGCCTGCGTCATTGGATGAGTGCATGGGTAGTGCTTCACAGAATAGATAAGTGCATGGGTAGTGCCTGAGTGAATGAATGAGTGCAAGAGTAGTGCCTGATTCATTGCACGATTGTGTAGGTAATGTCTTATTAATTCAATGTGTGCATAGGTAGCGTGTCCTTGATTGCATGAGTGCATGAGTAGTGCCTGTGTGATTGTTTGAGTGCAGCAGTAATGCCTGCATGATTCCATAAGTGTATGAGTGCTGCCTGAATGGAACGATCCATGCAAGGGTAATGGCTGCATCATTGGATGACTGCATACATACTGCCTGAGTGAATGCATGAGTGCGTGAGTGTATGAATAGTACCTGAGTGAATGCTTGAGTGCAAGAGTAGTGGCTAGGTGACTGCATGACTGTGTAGGTAATGCCTCATTAATTCAATGTCTGTATAGCTAGTGCCTCTCTGATTGCATGACTGCATGTGTACTTCATGAGTGACTGGATGACTGCATAGGTAATGCCTGGGTGAATGGCTGAGTGCAAGAGTAGTACCTGACTGATTGCATGAGTCCATAGCTAGTACCTATGTAATAGCATGAGTGCAGGGGTAGTGCCTGTGTGATTGCATGAATGCATTAGTTGTGCCAGAGTAACTTCATGAGTGCAAGAGTATCGTCTCAATGCTTAGATCAGTGCTTGAACAGTGCCTCAGTAAAATCATGAGTCTAACAGTAATGGCTGGATCATTGGATGAGTGCCACAGTAGTGCCTGAGGGAATAGATAACTGTATAGGTAGTGCCTGAGTGAACAGTTGAGTGCAAAACTAGTACCTTACTGATTGCATGAGTACATCCATTGTGCCTCCGTGATTGCATCAGTGCAAATGTAGTGCCTGGGTGATTGTATGAGTGCATGTGAAGTACCTCAGTGAAAGTATGTGTGCAAGGCTATGTTTTCGTCATTGGATGAGTGCATGAACAGTGCTTCAGGGAATGGATGAGTGCATGGGTAGTGCCTGAGTGAATGATTTAGTGCAACTGTAATGCCTCTATCATTCGATCACTGCTTCCGTATTGCTTAACAGAATAGATGAGTGCATAGGTAGTGGCTTACTGAATGGTTGAATACAAGACTACTGCCTGGGTCGTTCCATGTTTGCGTAGGTGATTGGATGTGTGAATAGGTAGAGTCTCCTTCATTGCATGAGTGCATTGGTACTTCCTTGGTGATTGGAAGACTTATACAAAGTAGCCTAATCACTAATCCCTCTGCCAGCATGTCTTAAACCTTAGTTTTCTCTTGTAGCTTCACTTTTCAGTGACTACTCAGACTGTTTGGCCTACCAAATATAAAGCACCAACCCTTCACATGTCACAGTTGTAAGTCTCACAATATTACTGAAACCATGCATGCATGTGTCTCTGCCTTTTGCTAGTGCCATCATACATAAAAGAATCATAAAAATAGATGGATACCTGTGTTTTATAGCTATCGGATCTTCTGATACATAACACGTGTAAACATACATGTACAAATGTAGACATACCTCAGCAAAGTCAGATTGCTAAGACGGACACTCGGGCAATGTACAATAGGCCAGTATGTAAGTTGCAACTGTGTGCCGCTTTTTTGTGTAGCATGGAAGCAAATTGGGATTTTCTCTGTGCTGTTTAGATGGCGCCAGCAGCCCAGTGAGGGTCTAAGTGGTATTTTTCGACACAGATAGGCCTCTCTTACCTTCTTTTTACAAATGGGGGGGGGGAGAAAGCATTGGGGGGGACGAGGGGGGGTCTAGGGATGTGTCATTCCCAGTCTCTCGATCTGCCGGCCCTGTAATGTGCGGAGATTCTGCACGGGCAGAGAGCCTCACAATTACCTTAACTTATATTCACGTGTGGTTCACCAGTGTGAACAAATCTGTGCACAAAGTGTGCAGGCAACATTTGCATTTCTTTTTATCTCCCTGAAGTTAATAAAACATGTCTCTTGTAAAGCTCCCCCCCAGTATTTTCCGACAAGTCACAATCTGCACACGTGGGCCATTTCTTTTACGTTGGCCGAACCGATTTTGGATCCCAATTCAACCTTGTGCCTCAGTCACAAGACCATGCAGTTCTTTGAACATGACAGACTACACTCCTCATTTTACGAAGACACCTAAATATATACAGCATACTTCAACTATACCTTCCCAAAGACTCATACCAAGTACCATAATAACTAATCCCTTTGCCAGCATGTCTTTAATCTCACTTTTGTCTTTCATCTTCACTACTCAGCAATTACTAAGAGTGTTGGGCCTACCAAATGTAACGCAGCAACCCCTCACATGTCACAGTTGTAAGTCTCACCATATAACTGAAACCATGCATGCATGTGTCTGTGCCTTTTGCTAGTGTCATCATACATAAAAGAAACATACAAATAGATGTATACCTGTGTTTTATAGCTATCAGATCTTCCGATACATAACACATGTAAAAATACATGTACAAGTATAGACATACCTCAGCAAAGTCGGATTGCTAAGACGGACACTCGGGCAATGTACAATGGGCCAGTATGTAAGTTGCAACTGTGTGCCACTTTTTTGAGATTCAGCACGAGCAGGGAGCCTGACAATTACCTTCACTTATATTCAGGTGTGGTTTACCAGTGTGAACAAATCCATGCACAAAGTATGCAGGCAACATTTGCATTTCTTTTTTATCTCCCTGGAATTTATAAAACATGTCTCTTGTAAAGCCCCCCACACTATTTTCCGACAAGGCACAATCTACAAACGTGGGCCATTTCTTTTACGTTGCCCGGGCCAATTTTTGATCCCAATTCAACCCTGTACCCCAGTCACAAAACCATGCCCTCCTTTCAACATGACAGACTACACTCCTCATTTCACGAAGACACCTAAATATATACGGCGTACTTCAACTATACCTTTCCAGAGACTCATACCAAGTGCCATAATCAATAATCCCTCTGCCAGCATGTCTTTAACCTCACTTTTGACTTGCAGCATCACTACTCAGCAACTACTAAGGGTGTTGGGCCTAGCCAAATGTAAAACAGCAACCCTTCACATGTCACAGTTGTAAGTCTTACCATATTACTGAAAGCATGCATGCATCTGTCTGTGCCTTTTGGTAGTTGTATCAAACATAAAAGAAACATACAAATATATGTATACCTATGTTTTATAGCTATCGGATCTTCCGATGCATAACTTGTGTGAAAATACATGTAGAAGCGTTGACATGCCTCCGCAAAGTCGGATTGCTA